>SSNR01000009.1:2214346-2232068 GCA_006937965.1 Callopanchax toddi | reverse complement strand
GGGGGGGGGGGGGGGGGGGGGGGGGGGGGGAGTCTGAAACACACATCTCACATGAAAGTCACCTCACTCCAGCCGGGAGAAATCACGGGTCCTGACGGAAAGGTAACAGCCGGCCGCAGGCATTCAGCGGGTTGCTAGGAGACCGCGAGGCTCTGTATGGTCGACAGGATGAACGGCTGGCTGGTGTGTTCGCTCAGATGGACACACTGAAAACGCACAGCTGAACAGACATAAACCTAATGGTGATAAATAAGACAGATTAGGGAAATATGAAATAAGACATTTTTGCACAGAACCATAGTCTCACTTACCCTGGGAGCTCAGTATTTGACACCGTTTGCTCCGTTAAGCACTGAGATGTTGGGTACTTGGTTTGGCTCTGGATTGATTCATCTCTTTTATATTCTTTAGTATTGTTGTATTTGTTCTTTGAATATCTTGGTCCATCAGACTACTGGAACTATTACATATTTCAGGGTGCCTTTTGACAGTAACCTGTGATCTGACCCTTGTTTTAAGAAACATTGGTAAACTAATCACTATATCATCCAGGGCTGAGCTGCAGATGGTCTTTCATGCTTAGCTTAGTTTCACATTAACTCTATTTCTAATTGACTCAGTGAAACTTTTCTGCAGCCTGTGCAAAATGCAGAAGCTTTTGACTGGATTCTCCAAGCACCCATGTTACATTTTTGTTGATCTCTTTGTATTGGTTTCCTGTTTAATAAAGAGATCAATTTAAAGGCACTATCAGTAGCCAGGTAAACAAACGAGGTCTCGCTAGTTATTTTACAGAAACATGTCTCGGTGAACTCACCCCTCCCGTCGGGTATAAAATCCATATGCCAGTCTTCCCGACGACATAGAACCACGGTTTGCAAAGGTGACAAAGCAGAGTATAACTCCAGCCGCAGAAATGTTCCCCCAGCTTTTCCTCTTTTCACCTCCAAACGTTTTTCGTTTTCTGCTAGCTGAAAACATCCTTTTTGGGGGGACTCTGGTATTTTTGTCTTAAAATGAAAGCACTAACAGCCGGCTCTGTCCTACTTCTACTTTCACTTTCACTTCCGGATGTTCTACCCCAAAATGGTCCCCGGCGAATTAATGCCAATCCAAGCAGTGAGGAAATGCGGCAGACAGACAGCTGGATTGTCCAATCCTATCGTTCGGTCCAAACGATAGGATTGGCTGAAGTTTTTAGAGAACTGCGGGACAACCACTTTATTGATTTCTTTCGGGGTTTTTTTTTTATCTCCACAATATATTTATGGGTATACTATATTAGAACGTTGTTAAGAGGCTTTAAAAAAAGCGTTAAAAGCTGCATTGTTTACCTGGCTACTGACAGTGCCTTTAAGGTTGCAGACTTGACTTTTAAGGCTTTGCATGGTGATGCACCTTCATACATTTCTGAACTTCTTCATGTCACCAGGAACCTGAGGTTGAGTGATCAGGGCTTGTAATCTGTCCCAAGACTAAAATCTGAAGGTGACAGCCTTAGCCTGAGCTGCATGGATCCAAACAGTCAGTCAGGCGTCTTTCCAGTATGGAGGTGGTTGATAAAAAAGCTGCTTTCCTCTCCTTGACCTTTTCCTGAACCTCTTAAAGCTATCCCTTCTACTAACAGGACAGTAGATGACAACTTCACCTAACTGTGTTCACTCAACAATAACACTGCAGCTCCAGACTAAAAACTCTATTTTAAGCTGTCCTTCTCACCAAAACTTCTTCCTCTTTATTCCATTCAGAGCCTTCAGAACCACGCAGTGTGTTTTTAATGATTTAGTTTAGTCAGTATGTGGTGAGAGATGCTCTTTGGAATGAGACAGCCTGCCCACAGATAGGGATGTTGGATGGAGCAGAGGGGAGGCTAACCTAGCTTATCTAAAGTATTTGGAGGGGAGGACATGGACGCCTTCTCCTTCCATTATATCATTAGGTAAACAGGAGGCTGTGCTTCAGGTTGACAGGCTGTATTTTATAAATCGACAGCAAACAAGACTGTGTTGATGATTGCATGCTTACATCATAGCGAGAAATCAATCAGTTTAATTGGTCAGCTTTTGTCAAATCTACTAAATTAAGACCTGTATGAGACCATTATATTGAAAAGTGCAAATGAAGCTGTTGGCTGTAAAGAGCCAAAGCTTGTTGATATGATTTATTGTGCTTACTAAACATGTTTTACCACTCTTGACCACACTGGAGCTGACAGAAAGAGGGGAAAAAAGATGGTGGAACTGGTGCAACTCATCTTCAAAGTGGTTCGTTTTATGATTGTCATCATAATGATGCAGGATCAGCAAAGAGTGATGGGAAAAGCTCAAGGTAGACTTCCTTCTTTTGTGTTGAGAAGGGACTGTTACATGTTTTTGACACACCTGCTTTGCATTGGATTTTTATTTTAAACAAGGTGGGCTGAGTTTAAATGTAACCACACGGTTCCTAAATCACGTCCACCATTTTAGCATTCGTGGCGAGCACAGCGAGGCACAATAACAAGTAGTCTATTCAAATTAAATCAGTAATGGCATTGTCCATATTTTAGGCAGGTCATGTGTTTTTATTTATTCAAAGAATGAAGACAGGTCAGTTCCTCTCACAATTATCTCTTTTCATTTAAAGAATGAATGTGCATGTCAGGTCTTCGTTCAGCCTCTTTCTTTCTTTTCTAAGGTCCCCTCTTCCTAGCTGCCCCCACCATCACTGGGCGACAGTAGAGGTCGTTAGTGGAAGAGGGATGATGCCAAACTTGACTGGAGTCGAGCCTTATCTCTATTCTTTACACTCTCGCTTTTGTTTCAAGGGCTTTGTTTACACACGCCCCATTAATCACCTTCTGCCTTCCCACAATCCCACAGCATTTAAAGTGGGTGCTCGTCTTCGGGACAATGTGCAGCACAGGTGCCAGTGTAAATCTCTCTTCTCCTCTTGAAGAAGGAAATGAAGACTCCTTGAACTCTGGTCACCTTCTCCCCTCACTTCTCTCCTTTTTCACTCCACTTTTGGCCTCGATCAGTATCTCGATGTCACTCCAACGTCGTCTCAGACAGCTTTGGTTTCCAACCATTCATGCTCTGCACACATGGTCACAAGTCGGCCTACATCCGCGCCATATAATCCCATCCCAGAAGCAGATTGACACCATGCTCTTGTCTTGTCTTGACATGCAAAGTTGAGCATATGCAGACTGGATTCTGTTGAGCAAGCATTAATCACACCACAGGAAGCCGCAGGCAGAAGAAGAGATGGAGGACACAGAAAAAGACACCTGCCAATGGCTCCAAGGAATGCTGGGTCACCTCTGGAAGGACACCTCTCTGGAAACTGGCACAAACCCTAAACAACATGCAGACAAATCTGCATCTAGCTACAAGATCATCATCTGCGTTATACAGGAATCATTCACTCATGTTCTACCTTGTCTTTTTAGGTGTGGAAAATCTGTACTGCTGCATTCCTTTAATGACTTTAGCGAACATAATATCAACGAGTTTAGGAAAATAAGAGTAAAAACTTAAGAATGAGGAAACAACATGAGAAAATCAGTGGATTATTCTTCCTTGTATGTCTCTGTAGTTACATTTGAATATTCGTTCTGGAGAGAGTATGTGCAAGGCATGAGCTTACTGGGAGAGCTTTAATGCATGGCCCTGTTTAATTGCATAGTCAATGCATTCATCATTCAGAATGCAGGGCCTGGTTAAAATGAATTGAATTATCTGGCGGGGAGAACAAAGAGATGTACATTGAGTTTGTGCGTAATTTATTGTTGCAGACCGAAGTGAGCGGGGAGTAAAAGAGGCTGAGAAAATTAGAGGCAGAGAAAGAAGACAGGGAGACCTGAAGGAGGACAGGAGGGAGAGGGGAAAAAAGAAGTAGGAGAGAGTCAGACACAAAAAAGATGAGGGAGGAGAGGGAAGATAGAGAGGTCTGGGGGAGGTTGGGAGGAAAGTGAGAGAAATGACTAGGGGAGAGGAGATAGGGAGGCCAAGAGGAGTGGAGGGAGGAGAGAGAGGAAGACAAGGAGGATGAGGAAGGAGGGAGATAATGGTGAAACCTGGAGGAGGAAGAGGCGCTTGTATGCAGAGCCAGAGATAGACCAGAGACGGACCTGACACCTTCCTCCAGATTCCTAAGGGGATAAAACACAAGCAGTCTGTGTGCAGTGCATGTGTGTGTCCATTTCCACATGCCTGCACAAGTATGGAATGCGACAACAAAGCTTTCTGGGAGATTTCTACCGTTGTTCTTCGTGTAAACGCTGAATGGAACAAACACCTGGATGCACACAGCTTCAAAACCACCTAAATTACATCATTCATGCTTCCCCTCAGTCAACATGCACGCAAACACAAAATTACTTTGCCAAGTCTCTCTCTCTCTCTCTCTCTCTCTCTCTCTCTCTCTCTCTCTCTCTCTCTCTCTCTCTCTGCTGACTCTGAAGTAATTGCAGTAAGTATTGAGGAGAAGACACCGGCGGAAGGGGTGGGGGTTTGCAGGGGGAAAATCTATTCCCCAATATTATCTAACTGCTGCTTTCCTCCAAAGGACTCACATTCCTGGTACTCGCAAGTGTCCCATTGATTCCTCACCAACATCATCTGAAAATCTATGAGCATAAAGGGCAGCCCTGCAAAGTACAAAGCAGATAAGCACACATCATGTTCTATACGGTCGCTGTGGAAGGTAACTCACTCTTTAACCTTCTGTTGTTTTGCTTTTTGTTCACCCTGCTACCTATTCTCATTATTTAAAATTAGGACAGAAGAAGGAAAGAAACGGGCGAGCAGCAAAGAGGAGACGGGGAAAGAGGTGTATAGAGGTTGTGACAATCCCTGACAGTGCATTATGCAACAGGGAGCTCAGCAGCACACATCCACAATCTGTTTATGGGGAAATGTTCTCATATAGATACCTAATATCAGAGACTTTGGCTTTGAGACTTATATGTGTGACATGTGACCAGTCCACACAAATGTTCAGGTAGGTGGGAAGATGAAGGTTTTCAAAAGTGGACATTGGTTTGAACCTTTGCCATCTTGTCTGAATGTTATTTCTGATGAGATACACCAGCATGTACTACTGACTTAACTCAATAGAGACAGTTGTTCAACTGATCCACGATGTCCTACACAAATTCAAGCAGATGGAGGTCACAGCAAACAGATCTGCTTTCATACTGGGAGTCGACTACACCAGTTCCTCCCACTTCAAATGCTTGTGACTAATTTAAAAATAGACAGTGGAAGGATACACATTGTGCTGTATGGTTAGAACCACAGCTGAGTATGAGACAACCTCCTGATAACACAGTCTTCACACAAATGTTCAATAAAAAAAAAGACAGGACAAGCAGAACAGAGTGAAGGATGCATTTTAAATTCCTATAAACTCTCAGCATGGGAAGCACTTTCTAGGGATTAGAACACATTGGCACGTCAATCACAGGTATAACTATTGATTGCCTATACCTTGTACCACCTAATGATGATTATTTCCTCACTACAGGCTGCCTCTAAGGCAGTATTGGAAAAATATAAAGTGTATTAAAATATTTATGAATTAAGCTGATGTTGGTTTAAATCCCCAGGTATGGTCAGATGCACATACAGAAAAAAGTAATAAAGGTTCAGTTTAAAGAAAATCACAGATGACGTGTTTGTTTAACTAACATTGCAAGGATTCGGTTGCTATTCAAGATTTATCCAATTTATCCATCAGGGTCATTAGATATCAGAATCATAGACTGTATAAAGATGGACAACATGTCTCTCAGTGTGAAGTATAATAACTCATTTATAGGCACGGCCATGTTGTATCTCTGGAGTCAGAGTCCATGCCTTCAGAGAGTGGGTCTGAATAAATCTTGTTAATTTTGTTTAGGAGTGATAACCAAAATGACGCCAACGCCATATTGTTGGAGGTGCCAACACAACAGTTACATCAACAGACGTCAACCACAGTTGGCACTTTAGAAAAAATGTTACTTTTTGGCCTTGATGTTTCATTATCCTTGAAGTAATTTTTTATAATATTTAGATTAAATAGTTTGTATCTTCTCATATCATTCAAAATCTTTATGTTATTGTTGTTATAATAATTTAACACCTTCCTTCTTCAGGTATAACTAACGTATCAAATAATTATCAAATAACTACTGTTCAAAACTTTTCTCAGGAGAACTATGTTTTGTTTGCACCTCAGACAATATGGTGGAAAACCTCCTGGTAGCATGTAATACCAGCATATGTTGATCAGTAAGTCTGTGACCTATTTTTAAAGGTTCATTTATGCAGAAAAATATTACAGATTCCAGTTTACGGTACTAATAAAACTGGAGTAGTAGTCCCTTTGTTGTTGCCTTTAATGTGTTTCCTAATTAGGTAAAAACTGGGTTTATTATAATGTAAGGATTACCCAAACTAGAGACCCGCCTCAATAGGCAAAAAATACTCCCTCCAAAAAGTGATGCTGTCAAAAGTTTATATATTGTGGCTGGAATTCAGCAGGAAAAGTTTCCCTGACTAGAAATGAACTTTATATAAATGTAATGGAAATTCACACAAACGAAGGGTTTTATTTAGGAAATACATTAATCTCTGTTATTGCTGAGATATTATATCATATCTGGAGAGATGTGTCAAAAGTTCATAATATAACCTCAACCCAGCTGACATAAACTGGAAATTTGACATCATGTTGATGAGAACTGACAATGTCAAAACACTGCAATCAATTAATAGACACCACATAACAGCATTCTAGCAACATCTAATGCAACATGCTGGCAAAGTTTCATATCTTATATTTTAACAGCATTGTTGCAACAGTTCTGTTTGCAGGGACAAAATAAGTGCCCAGTAAGTTATGGTTTTGCAATGTGGCTGAAACAAAGTGCAGCATGCACAGGACTTAGAGATTCAGGTGAGCATGCAAACTATTCTGCACACACACACAAAATACTATTTAAATAATTGGGTGGGGTTACTTTAGCAAAAAAAAAAAAAAAAAGAATTGATCACGCTGACCAAAAGTCACTAATTCCCACAGAAAACCCCAGTCAAAATGTGTCTCTCAGCTGTTAAACTTAACAGTGGAAATCATTCATTATGATTAAAATACAACAACACCCAGGCTAACTGTTTCACCAAAAATACAACTGGACCTTGAACTTACCAGTCCCACAAACTATCATCAGTCTGAGTGATCTTAACCCTGAACTCTGTCTGAAGGCTGAGCTTCACATTAGTGAGACATTCTCCTTCTCAGTTAGCACTTAAAGGTGATATAGGTAATTTGGCAAACAATATAGTTTCAAACGTTTTTTTTTCATACCTCTTAAAAACGTTCTAACATAGTATAGCTATAAATATATTGTGGCGATTACAAAAAACAAAGAAATTAATAAGGTGTTCCCTCACAGTTCTCTAAAAACCTCAGCCAATCATACGTTTTGGACCAAAAGCAACTTTTGGACAATCCGGCTGTCTTTCTCCCCGATGCGCCTCACTTCCTCACTGCTTGGATCCTCCGTTAATGTGTGCTGGAGCATTTTTCAGCAGAACATCCCGGAAGTGAGAGAAGGACAAAAACAGCTGGCTGCTGCTGCTTCAATTTTAGGAAAAAATACCAGAGTCCCAAAAAGAAAAACATACAAACAGCAGAAAACAAAAAATGTTTGGAGGTAGAAAGAGGAAAAACCTGGGTGAACATTAGCATAGTGTTTCAAAGACTGGTGTTTTGTATATTGTTATTTGGCAATGTACGGCCCCATGTCTGGGGGAGGTGCGGCATAAGGATAATACCAGATGGGAGGGGTGAGAGCTCTGAGACGTGTTTGTGTAAAATAGCTAGTTATACCTAGCTTGTTTGAAGATTACACAGTGCAGCTTTAAAGACAGTTGCTGCAACCATATTGGTATGAATACTTAAAATGATACATATCATCTAAAATATCACATCTATATACTGTAACTAATTTACCTCATGTTGCTCCACCCACTTTGCTTCTTCCAGTTTTTAAGGCATTGGCGGACATGTAAAGTTGAGAAAAATGAATCAAATATCAGAACACTTAGCTATTAGACTGAAAACATCTTTTGGCGCTGACACCCTACATCTATCACTCATTACTGGAAGGATTGTTTATATCAGGGGTCACCAACCTTAGTGAAGCTGAGAGCTACTTCACTGGTATTGAGCCATACAAAGGGCTACCAGGTTTATATATTTATCTTTAAACTAAAAAAGATCAGAGTTAAACTAACTTAATGTAATAAATTTTATTTTAATATTTTTTAAAGAAAATTGCAGGTCATAAAAATCTATATTATTGCATTTGTGATTTAAAAAGATGGCAACAGTTTACTTATTTATTTTATTTTATTATAGACTTATGCTATTTGGAGAAAGGGCCTGTGGACACCTTATATTGTTCCTGGGGGCACCATGGTGCCCGCGAGCACCAGGCTGGTGACCCCTGAACTAGATCATCGACAATGATGTTTTATTTACACTGTAAACTCTGAAGCCGAAGCCTCAGTAATGGAAAAACACTATAAAAAAGTAAAGGTGTGGCTGTGAACTGGTTGTTTTTGCCGTCTGTAATCAGTTTTGTTCTGTGAGCTGACACTGCTCCACACAGATGGTTGGATTTATGCGATCAGAGGTTTTTCATCCCAAAAATGTCAAAAATTGCTCTGCCTTCCACAGCACAATGTCTTACAGATCAGAGAAGTTATTCATCATAAAAATTTAAGATGGTATTTTAAATCAAGCAGCACAGGAGAGTCAGCAATGAGCCCTCAGTCACAGCTATGCAGTTGTAATAACAAGCATTTATTAATTTTAGGCAGCAAATCAATTAAAAAGCTCAAACTACAGTAAAGTGTCCTGGGTGTTAGCATGTTCGCTAACACTATATAATGGAATGCTGAGCTTTAGAACATTAACAGGAAACCTCTACGTAGCAGGGAAGGTGCAAGACAAGTCGTGTACAGGAAGTAAATTCTTCACACAACAATGCAACAGCAAAGTTTCAGCTCTTCTGTTTTAGTTTTAACCTGTTATAGTTTATGTTACTCTGCAATAATTCTACTTTATGGCTTTTGTTTAGCAGAGGTGTAAAAAGTACCAAAACTATGTTCTCTAGTAGAAGTACAGTTACTCCAATGATCTCTCTAATGTCTTCAATTAGACTGTTTTTTAAAATGTGCTCAATTTTTGATTACTCTTCATTCTACATTTTTAAAGTCCGACTCCTCCCTCACCACTCCATATACCAGCAGACTAAAGTTACAGTTATCGATTTATAATTTACTCTTAAGGTGCAAAACAAAAGTACAGATATTTATTAAACCTCCAGCTTTTGAACAGGTAGTTCGTTTTTATAGTTTCGGTGTCTCTGAGCTAACAGACTAACTGCATAATAATAAAGTTGTGTTACTTTTACTTGGAGGGTCAAATGTTCAAGAAGTTTTTTCACTTTTTGTTTAATATCATTAAGATTCATGGTAAGATGTTTTACTGTCAGCATGTGTTGGAGGAATATCTCCATGTTGGGATTTTTGTGTATCTTGTTCTATCAGGGGGTCAGCCCCATTAATATGCCTTTACATGAAGCCACATGTTGAGGTGGAGTTTGTACACAATTTCTATGCCTTTTTCTAAGAGGGAAGTTCCTCTTCATCACTTAAACCTGAGTCACTGAGGGAACAGACCCAAATGTGTTGTATTACACCATATGACACTACAGTATTGTAAACAGGGCTCAAATGTGGTTTTATGGTGAGAAGTGCAGAAAGTAGAAGAGGAGATCTCAACTTGAAAGACAAAGCAGCATATTTAGACTTTTTGATCAAATCATCAATATGACATTTAAAATGAAGAAATCATCAATAAGGATCCCCAGAATTTGGTGGTGCTGACTTTTATAATTTTCTGTCCTGAGGCTTTGAAATTGTTTTCAAACTCAGAATAAATGTAAATTATTACTTTACAAGCTTTCGACGCCCATAGAAACAAATAAATTGCACATGAGAAGTTACAAAACTCAGGTCTCTGATGTAGGATTTGATGTAGAGCAGGCTGAGAATGATGAGAATAAATCAAGAATAAAATATACAATCAAACACTTTTACTGAGTCAAAGGACATAGTTTAGATGAATTACTGAGTTTTTATGAGGATATATTCTGCTTTTCTGATTTAGAATTCAGTTTTTGTTTAATTTTATTTGTTTAAATTAAAATAAGATTTAGGTCAAGTTTACGACTCACGGGTATCCTAAACTACTTATGAGGTTACAGTTTGTAACCAGTTTGCTCTGAGAAAAAAAGCACCAGAATGAAGAAGTATGATTAGAGATCATCAGACACACCATGTGCATGAGAGCTGATAGCAGCAGAACAGGAGAGGTCATGTTTGAATCCTTTTAGTAAACCTGAGAGTTTCATATTGTATTGACATGAACTTGTGTCCTTACATCATTTATATTTTGCATACATAAGTCTGCATATGCTTGTGTGGTTACCATCTACATTTCTTCTAGTTTTAATGCATCACTAGTCCAATTTGTTCCAGGCTGAATGAAGAGTCGTTGCTTTAAGCATCACACTGAGAAATAAAAGCCATTCCCAGGAGTGACCTATTTTTAATAAATATGCCTCAAATTGGCTTGTTAAATACTTACCACCTTAAATGTGTGATTGATCTATTTTTACACCCATACAAAATCCTGTGACTTAATGAGTTCTGACACACACAACATGACGACAACATGATGTCTTGCAGAACAGTCATGTAGATCTGTCTCACACACGGGTACAAATAGACTCCTTGCAACACAAACAATCTGCCCGATGGTGGAAAAAGGAGGCACCAGGCCACAGCTGTGACTACAGGCCTCCAAGACAACATGTCCATGTCCAAAAAATTTTTTAAAGTTGTGTCAGGGATGTCTGCAAGCGAAGGATGAGATGCTGGAATCGTCAGTGGTGGTAAAGTGGAGCACGAGATTGGTCAGAGTTAAACACCAGAGATGATACCAAACATTTGTGTCTTGCTTTTTACAAACACAACCATCCTTTAGGTTTCGCTGGAAGCAGACTGCTGCTTTCAGAGCAGCTTAAATGATTGTAAATGGAGAGGAGCCGGGTAGACCCAGAAGAGGAACACAGAGAAAGGATGAGTCCTTTGTAAGGAGATTCAGGACGGGCAGAGCTGTGTGCAGAAAAGAAGATCCTGTTTGCTGTCCCCTGATACAGTACACACACTAAATAGTCTCTGCAGCAGATTTCAGAGACAGACCCTTTTCTTTGTTCGGCTAATAAGCAGACCACTCTAAATGGGCTGTTTTTCAACCCTCTGACACAAAGGCACTGTTTCATGATTCCTCAGTGCCATCGTTTTCCTGCTCTTCTTCTTCTTCTTCAGATATGTGAAACAGAGCTCTCTCTGTGTGGCTCCCAGAGCTCAGGAGTTCTGAGCTGACTCGATCACATCGCTCCCCAAAGCCAGGCTCACATCTCCAGTAAGAACCACACGGCCCGACAGGAACAAAGCCAGGAGTGAGGAACTAGCATCGCCCTCACAGGGTCTCACGGTGAATATGTGAGCTTGTAAATGACCAGCCATGATATCTGGTTCCTGGAATCCATTTTCGCTGCAGCTCGTAAAGTTTCTGCACATAAAAACTGAATCAACTGGAGGAAAATACGTCCCTGTGACAGCCTTATATGAATTTGTATCATTTAAAGAATATTTGCGTCTGAATCATCACTCTGTACAATCAAGTTATACATTTTAATGAGGTGTGTTGCCCTTTTCTGAGATGATCTGTTCTTGTTGTCAGCTTCACTGTATACCCAGGAGTTGTTGATGCTTGACTGTTCTGAAGCCCGAGGCTGTTTGGCACCTAGTGGAAGTGAAACGGGTTCATTATCTAATAGCAATTTCCAGGCTGTATTCCTGCATGTAAACATTAAACAGGTGAGCTACAACTGAATGCAAATGCAGGAAAAGGAACAATTACACAGTGTTACCTCTGCAATTCCTGAATAGGACTTTCTGATTGGTGTGTGCATGTGTGTGTGCTTCTTTCTCACTTTTATCTTGGGATTTAAGCAGATTTTATGATTACCAGAGTCAGGCAACATGATCTTTGAATAATGAACTGTGCATAAAAAATAATACAAATCTGCTTAAGTCTAATCAGCTAAACACACGGAAAGTTACAAGTTGTTTCCTTGACAGTTAATTACTCAGTTCTATGTTCAAATCGTTGTCAGATTTAACAAGTGTTTTCAAATTCTGCTCACTGGAAGAGAAAAAAGAAAAATAGTTTCGAGTGTTTCTTTTCACACATGTTGGCTTTTTTTCAGTGGGCTGTTTTTATGGCTTTGGCATCAAATGTCACATGGGCTGTCGGTAGACTTTGATGGATCAATCTCTCCCCCACCAGCCATCCCCCGGGCTTTCATCTGCTTATCTCTGACCACTGTCTGTCTGCCTGACCGCCTCGCTGCTCGTTCACACACGGAGGCCTTTACACAGCCCTGCAGCTCTCCCTTCACACACACAGGCAACCATGAGCATTAGCAAAGGTGTGTTTGCAAATGAAACATAGTTGTGTGGTTTTAAGAGCAGTCCATGAGGCAGAAATTTACATAAACATGTCTGGTAGCTCTTGTTGGACCTGTCTTTATATGTAGTTGTAGGGATATTTTGGCAATTTAAAAAAGTTTTTCTTTATAAAAGTTATGAATAATTACTTTCTTAGTCATTGTAGACAGCTTCCTGATCGGCCTCAGGTTAGAGAAATAAAGGTTCGCCTACACTACCTCTACACTGCCTTTACATTAAAGTCATTTCAGCAGAATTAAGGAAATTCCCATCAGACTTGAGGCCTGGATGCACCAGAAGTTCTACATTTTGCTGCAGCTATAGAATTCAATGTAAAGAAACATGTGATGTAAAATTGACAGTGATGTAATGGTTTGTACACTGGTCTCTGCTGCAGCCAAACCTTGTCTGGCTATGGCGCCACGGGCTCTTTAGTCCCTCTGCAGTGGCTCTTTGTGGGTTTGACCAAGACTAACATGAGCGTTTATTAAACTCGTTTTCCTAACAACAATTTAAAGGCTTGTTTTAGCTGTTTTCTCCAGTTCCATGCAGATATGTGATTTAAATCTCTGTAACAGAATGATATTTAATAACACTTGATCAGCCCTATTAGTTTGTTAGCCTATTTATTAATCCAGCTTCCAGCAAGATAGTGGAATGTTTCTCTGAATCCACCACAAATTAAAATATTTTAGACATATTTAAGCAATATGTTGAGCAAAAATGAAGATTTATTTTTTCAGACTAATAATAAAACATTCTACAACAATATTCTGATAACATAGTTAGACATAAGGGTTTATTTTTATTAAAAGATTAATAAAAGTTGAAGTAAATGAAAGTTTTTGTCTTCTTTTATGAAAATTCTATGAAATGCATTATATATCCAATAAACTGGATTGGGGGGTTTTTTGTGTTCATTCTGTAATTTAACAATTTATACAAATATAGACATGGTATACATTGTTGAGTGTTTCTAAGGTTGTGTGAACAAAAAAGTTTTTCCCTTTTCACCAAAGTTTGTTCTTTTTCTTTGTCTTAATGTAAAAATGCCAATAAATATAAAACAATTTGTTAACGTTTCTCAGTTTAAAAACATAACTAGTTGTAGTTCTGTATGAATTAAAAGTTTATATTTAAAGCTTTTAAGTGTGTTTTGCAGCTCTGGACAGATTTAATTTAGTAATAGAAGAGAACATAAACGACTTGTGGTTGTTACAGACCCCTGAACTAGCATTAGCTCATCAGCTAACAAGCTGAAGCTGTTCAGAAGGCTTAAAACGACGGAAAAGTGTTAAAACTTTGATGACTTTTACACAGAAACACACTCAGAAATGAAACCTCTGTTATGTGATGCTTCTCTGGATGATGAATGCATTATTTGTTGAGCATGTATAAACATTTAAAGCTAACCCATTAATCAAGTATGTTACTTTGATCAACAGTTTTACTGTTCAGAGTTAAATAAATCTGAGTCCGTCATCGTCCAGTCTCACACACAGTCAGGGTTTGGGATGTGTGGTTTTGTTTTTTTTTTGTTAATAAATTTTCACAAGTGAGCTTATTTACATGAACTGAAGAGGCATATGCTAAATGTGAATGCTGCTGCTGGAGGCTTTCCCACCCTTTCCAGAGGGTCTTTTCAGCCCCGAGGCTGCTGTGGTGATTGGATTAAGGGAGGCCTGGAGCGTGTCCACGTCTGGAGCTGAGCTGGACCGCGCTCCGACGACCCACCAACCTCTCTGTCATTGTTCGGATTCCCAGCGATCCACTCCAGGTGCCAGGCAATTGGGAAGATGCTCCAAACTTTCCCAGGAATGAGCTGGACTGACAGAAATAGTTCCCCCAGCACCATTTAACAACTTCTGCCTCCTCGCACCTCCTCCACCACCACCGTCTACAGTGTTCATCTGAAAGGAAGAAGAAAACAGAGGTTGAGAGGATGTCTTTCTTGCTTTTTTTACTCTCTTGTGTTGCACTCACTGACTCTTTTAAATCTAAATTCCTTCCTTTTTTAGTCGGGTGTGGGGGGCCATTGGGAGGACAGTTGTTTTGTCTTCTTCTATTGGCTGATTTACATCTCCACAGCTTCTCTATCAAAGTGTCCATTGTCAGTTCTGACCTATGAAAATTACAGAGGACACTGGGGGCCTTTCTCCCTTGACAGCCTATAGCCAGCATACAAACAAGCATGCACAACACAAACACACAAAAACACAAACAGTTTGGGCGTACAACCACAAGATCCTCAATCTGCAAATTTATTTACTTTGATTTTACACAGATGATCGACCAATAGCCCTACTCTCCAATGTGGACCTGTCTCCAAACCTCCCGAGGCTGCAGAAAGGAGTGTTGGAGAGAAGGAGGAAAGATGGAGGGGGAGAATCATCCAGGAATAAGGAGAGGCATCCATTTGCACACCAATTGTTTTTCCTTCTCTCTGAGCCAAGAAAAAGAGAAAGACCATGTCTCTCCCTCTGTGGCCGCGGTCCCTCCTCCTCTTCTTCCTCCTCCCTCCTTCCCCCACCCTCCACTGTGAAAACAGTGTGAATGGGGAGCCACATTCAGCTGGGATGAATGGGATGGGGTGGAAATGGGTAGGGGGTCATTCTGACCACCCCAGCCCTCCGATGCCAGAGCCACATGTGCGGCATATTAACATATGAAGCCCTGTCACTGCTGAGTTCACCCTCCTGACTGACCTCATTCACACACACACACACACACACACACACACACACACACACACACACACACACACACACACACACACACACTGAGACGTTGGGTCAGGTGCTGTTTTATCACTGGGAATCTCTGAGTGGTTTAGAGGGACACCAGCAGCGAGGTGAACTTATGGGCAACAAGGCAGTCAATAGTCAGCGCCAAAACCTAAAACGGTGTTTATAAATAAGAAAAATTTGTCAGATTCGAGGAAAAAGCTTTCGCAATCAGAGCTGACAAGGAAAACTGTGCAGCTATCTGCAAATCTAAAAGCCATTGAACTACAGTTAAGCAAAGTGCAAAAAAATGTAAGAAGAGGGCCAAAGAAAATGTACCTTGGGCCCTCGCTGCACAGGGACCTTTTTTAGACTGCCTTTCCTGTTAGACTTTCCCTCATCGAGACAGTGCGTCACACACAGGGAGTCTGCGAGCCTGACAGATGTTAACCCTTCGCAGTCTTTTCCTGTACACGGATCGTTCCACAGGGCCTGTTCACACACTGTCGGCTGGATCCAGTATGTTTGGATTGAGCTTCTTACTACTCTACCGTACTCCCCTCAGGCTCTAATCTCTTTCACAGCACTGAGGGTTTAATGATCACGTTACAGCTTCCACCACTCAGGAGAGTACTGGTGGGAAAAAAATAAAAACAGGTTTGTTTAGTGGCCACGTTGAGTTGTCAGAGTCATAGATCGGTGCGTTTTAATATCATAATGTGAAAACAGTTGCACCCCTCACCTCTCTCTCTCTCTCTTTGGGTGTTTGTGTGTAAATGGGATGTGGTAGGGGGCGAGTTATTAATCACAGCCTGAGAGCTGACATCAGGCAGCCAGTAAACGTTAATTAGGACCACCCAATGGCCGGGCCAGTGTCATTAGCTAATTGAGTTTGTTTATGTGTTGGTGTTTGTAGGGATGGAATATAAAAGAAAAAAAACACAACAAAAGCGGGAGAAACAGGGAGGGAGGGAAGTTTGGAGGTGAAGGGGGGAGGATGAGATGGGAGGGATCTGGGCTTGTCTCATCCAAGTGTGTTGTTGTGGTGACATGTCCTTCAGCTCAGTCCATTGGGAGAATGAGGAAAAGAGAAGGAAAAAGGGATGAAGAGAGGATAGCGCCCTCCTCTCTCCCCCACCACTCTGTCTCAGGAACCTGAGGCCTCAGCCATGTCCGGAAACTTACTCCACAGGCAAGCCATGGAAAGAAAGACATAAAGAATGCACAACATGTTTTTTCCCCATTTTTCTTTTTTTTTTTTTTCATGCTCTAGCCTGTTGTAACCCCAAATTTCCACCAGCAAACCCGCCTTTGGACAGAAAATGGAGATGCGTGCATGCAGTTAATGCACGTATCTGAGCTCATGGCTCCCTCCAGCCTTTTTCTTTGTGTATGTTTCACACATCAACTCTGTTGCCTCCCCAGGGTGTTTAGAGTGATGCTGTGTGTGTAGAGAGCAGCCAGCCAACATGGTCTCAGAAGGCTTGGTGTGGCTGACTGTGGTTATGCCTGTTGAGTCCTTCTGACCACCATATGATGAATCACGTCTCAGCTCCATCCAAAAAGACACACACACACACACAGGCCAACACACCCGTTTTCTCACCAGCAGCAGCTACCAGCAGCCCAAGCAGCAGAGACAACTGTCCTCTTCCCTCGCCATACACGGAGATTAATTTTAACAAGCCGAGTCAGAGCTCTCAACAGCAGTACAGAGAGCAGGAAGAGCAGAAAATCCACCAAGGAGTGAAGAAAAGAGGGAGGAGGGAGGAGGCTGAGCTCCAGCCCTCCGCTGTCAGGGTCTCTCTTCCTCTCTCTCTGTGATTTGTGCCCTCGGTCGGGTCCGACTCAAGCCCCTCGGATAGCTCAGCCCATGCCCCACTAGGCTTGTTAGAGCAGCTGAATGAATGCCTACATGTAAGGATCAGGCCCAAAAGCTAGGACACAAACAACAACAATAAAAAACAAATCTAGGCAGACAAATGACAAAGTGAGACTGGTTTCTTTTTCTAACTTTTGTCTTTATTTTTAAAAATAAAAAATACAAGGCAGTCATTGAGATCCATGTAGTCCTATGATACCATTGTTTTCTCTTTTTTTTTCATTTGATTTAGTGTCATTTGTTTTTCAAATGATCAGAAAAATTCAAAACAATCAGCAACATTAAAAAAAGAGACGCGATTTGAGAAAGGTCTGTTTAATGAGAACATATTCATCCCTGTCAGCATTTTTTAAACAAACCTAAAGTGAGATTCTCACCCAAATATTCTCTGTTAATAACAAAATCTTGACAACTGTCAAGAAAGCAGTCCATGCATATGTTTACAGCCCAGAAATCATCAGGGTTTTTTTTTGGGGGGGGGGGGGGGGGGGGGG
>SSNR01000009.1:2212461-2214336 GCA_006937965.1 Callopanchax toddi | reverse complement strand
GGGGCAATCTGAGCTATACATGCCATCCCATGTTAAATCATGGAATTTTTAAAATAATTTTTTGGAAATGTAATTTAATGTATTTATGGTTGTGCCTCCTGATGTTTACACTATTTCAGGCCTTATTTTATAATTCTGTAAAATTATGTGCATGGTGTTTAAAATGCTTTGACAGCTGTCATGTCATTTCATGTGTGGTAAAATGATCCTATTTAGAACAAAATAAATGCAGACACCCGTGCATGTGTATAAACTCTATTTGTAGGGTGAGCTTGTTCAGCTGTCTGACAGAAAGCTGTCTCTTACAGCGTTCACCCCATTATGAGGTGTTCTGTCTAACTGCTAATAGATCACCAGGGAATCTGCTTAGCCAATCACCTGTGAGTTTACACTTCTGTCTAGAGAACACCACTCTTCCAGAGAAAACTGTAAGCAGAAGAGAGGTAAAAAGAAAAAGAGTGAGAAAAGCTCCCATTAGAGAGGTAGATTCAGTGTTACCATGGCACCTTAGCATGGTTAAAGCACTAACCTTCCTCCACCCCCACTTTCCCCCAAAATGCCCCATCTTCCCTCCCCTTCAGCACACCTTCAACATGCCCTGGAGGAAAGTTGGAAAACTGAGGAGTACAAGAGATGCTCCTCTGCTAGGCAGGGGAGGAGAGACAGCTCCAGCTGGATGCTGGGATCCAGGGAAGAAGCTCTAAAATTAGCCCCAGCATGTGGTGCAAGAATAGGGTAGAGGGGGGCAGTGATGGAGGGGGGGGGGGGTAGAAGTGAGGAAGAAGAGTAGGAAGAACAAGGGTGGAAGTCTTGTGGAGGAGAAGGAATGACAGCAGACAGAAATGGTGCTGAGAGGGTGGTGACAGCGCACGTTTACTGAGACGCCTCTCTGCATGCTCACCAGGCTGTGGCAAATTAAATGTCTGATAAACTTGTAATTTCATAAACACACACACACACACACACATCTTTACCCACACACACAGGTTTGTTCCTGCACACATTTAATTTGCTCATTGAGTGATTACTCCGTTCAGGCTTAAGCTTCTTGAATGGTCCGGTGTCAGTGGGCATATGTGTCCCCATGTCCCACTTAGTCCCCCGCCGAGGAGCCCAACCTGCTGCTCTGTGTGGGAGAGCAGAGGGCAGATGGGTAAAGTCCGATTATAGAGTTGTCTGACCTCACTCGCAGGCAGCTAACAGTGTTGTGTGCCCAGGGCCTGTAGAAAGAGTGTTTGTTGTTGGTATTAGGGGCTAAACGGCTTAACGGTTAGCAGACGTGCTTTCAGAGGGTCGAGCGCAGTTTTGACTCACTGCCAGACCCTGAGAAACCAAGGCAATTCAGGGGCGCTACAAGAGCTAACAAGGAAGGAGGAGAGAGTAGGAGGTTTATGGATGAAAGTACTTAGTCAAAAGACACTGAACAGCACAGGTGTGCAGGTTGTGCTTTGCCAAAACAGCATATAGAGTCTGAATTTAGTCTCATCTGTTCCCTATATTCTAGTCAACTTTCTCCTGTATAACAAGACTTTTAAAAGCTGTGACTATATTTCTGTGATTTGTTTCCCCTATTGTGAGAGTCTGCCAGAGTGCTTTGGTTGTTGTTATTGTCTTTTACTTTCCTTTTAATGATGGTCATTACATCCTTATGGAAGCATTAACACACTTTACAGGTGTTGTTGGCATCATGGAGTTCAAGGGTGGGTGTGGATCAAAAATATGTTGATGTTGAAACTAAAGTTTTTAGCATGAACTGTGCATCAGGGCAGCAAGTTGACAGGTGTTCTGAGGACAGCTTTGACAACACCCTGGTTTTCTTAAACTGGGTGTCTTGTAATCCTCTGATTTCCCTTTCAGTCACCACATTTCCTCTCT
>SSNR01000009.1:2129961-2209961 GCA_006937965.1 Callopanchax toddi | reverse complement strand
AAAGAAAGAATGAAGGAAACAAAAAAGAGTGGGTGGAGAAAAGAAGAAGCAAAGACCAAAGATGTCTATTTTGGCGTTTGTGGTGTTTGAATGTTCTTTTTTTTTTCACCAGCTCTCCTCCTCTCTCACCACCCCCACCCCTCTTTTCTCTTGAAGGCAGCTTATTGATTTTATATTAGGCCTGAGCTTCCATCTGGCTGCTTTTCATTCCTCTGTTTTCATAAAACAAGAAGAGAGAGAAAGAGCATAAAAAGATCGAAAGAATCTGGGCAAAAACATTTATTATGCTTTAAATAAAGATTGTAAGGAGAAAGGAGTGTGTGTGTGTGTGTGTGTGTGTGTGGGAGTGTGTGTGCATGTGTGTGACTCAAGACATCTGTACAACCAAATGCATTACATGTGAATGTGGGTATAGAATGGCAGGGAAACTAAGTACTATGCTCACAAATGAACTAAAGAGAATCTTTCACTTTCTCATGGAACAGTTTCACACCCCCACTAGTAAAAACTCTAATTCTTTTCATGGATCCTCTCTCATCTACCACCCCAAAAAAGAGAGAGGAAAACGGAGCTCACCAACGACCGTACAGACTTCCATCTCTCTGTTTGTCCTTCATTATTTTCCCTTCATCCTTTAGGAATTCTGTAAGCAGGCCTAACCTTGTGTCGGTCCCTCCCTATCAGCCATTGATTGGTTTCATCGATGTGTGATTGTCTGATGACAAATATTTAACTTCCTGCCATTGTATTGATCTGCATACTGTGGGTGAAAAGGGAACTGAGGATGTGTTTTCTTCCTCAAGAGGTCAGGTTTGTGTTTGTCTTCTGTCTACAGTGCACTCTGCAAAATGTGCATCGTGTCCATAATTTCAAAGTAAAAGCATGAGAGTAAAATAGGCAAATGTTTTGATGCCAATAAGAGGGTTTTTTAGGTTTGGTTACCGAAGAAGATTTTGATTCTGGCCCTGATAAGTTATAGCTTATCATATCATCTGGTTGGTACCAAATCATTTGATTGTAAAATTTACGAGAGGCAAATGTTCTGTTAGGATGCTGCTGACGTGAGGGTGCTGATGCTGAGGAAGCTGACAGTGAGCATGCCTGTGGGATACCGAGATCCAGGGCTGTTCTGTGATTAATGATAGGGGACGCGCCCCACTAATTGTGGTTCTTGACACAGGCACACGTCCCCAGACAAAGCAGGACAGGGCTGGAGCAGGGTGCCATGCTCAATCACCTTCCAGCAGAATGTCTGCGTGCAGCTCTGGGGGTTTCAGAGCAAAGAGGGGTCACAGGATATCTCATGATTACAGTACAGGAGAGCTCCAGAGAGACTTCCATATCCAACCAGCTGAGAGGACTATGGGATTGTTCAAGGCTTGGAATACAGCTGGGATAGAGATTTACTGGAGACAAACAGAGAGGACAAAGATACTCAAACTGAGAAGGAATCTTACACAGAGGAGGAGGATTTCCTATTTTATCCTCTTTAGATTAACTTCATTGGATTAAAGTAAGTCAACCTAATGCACCTGCTAGAACAAAATCTACAACTTTATCATTTAATTACATGCTTAGAAACAAACGACGTAACGACTTAATCTTAAAACAAATGAAGCGCGTTAGTTCTCGCTGTACAAGTCCCTCACAGTTTAGTCCTTCTGATATATGTTAACTCCTTTTACAACACCGGTAAAGATTTTACACAACTGACCCACAGAGTCTGTAAAAGCTGAATAAATGGCCCCCCAAATGCAAATGTGCTGTCCTTCCCTTCCACCTGCCGGTATCTTTTGAGAGCGAGGACAGATGGAAGTCATGAATTGGCTGAAGAGAGAAACTGCAGACATTCAGCTCTATTAAGAAATCCCTTTATGGGGGCGGGAGCGGGGCTGTTTTCATATTGTTTCTATGAGCAAAGCGGGTTCTACAATGGACTCGTTCTCAGAAAGACAAGCTGCGCCGAGGTCTGTTTTAGATTTTACTCTAGGTTTGGGATTGAAATCAGAGCTTGTATTTGACCCCATCAGGAGTTAAATACTGATTTTATTCATAAAATGTTCACTAATGTTTTCTCAAGCCTGTGCGTAGCTCTTATTTAAAGTGTGACTGGGTGTATACACATTTCTTAATTGTACCTTGTTCTGTCCGTAGCTCTGCTGTCCTGCGTCAGAGTCATTCAGGCAGCCCACCCCCTCCCCTCTTTTCTTGGTCCCTCTGTGGCCCCCTAGGCCCCCAAGCCCTTGTGTGCTTCCCACAAAAAGTCCACAATGCTATTCAAACAATAGACCAGGGGACAAAGAGCACATTTACACAAGTGGAGCTTTCTTTAAAAGCAAAAAGGCACTGTTTGGAAGATTTCCAGACCCTACCCCCATCCCTAAAAAATAAGGAGAAAAAAAAAAGAAACACAGATCCCCCTTTGCCCCTCCACATCCCACCTCTCAATTCCCTCACTTTACAAAAAAAAATGTTCACCATTCCAGTGATGGAGACGTGGGAGCCAAATATACTACACCCAGCCCGATCCCACCCGCCAGTCCACAAGCATCCCCCCAATTTAGCCAAACACCCTCTTTACAGGACAAAAGCCCTTTAGAGGCAGAGTGTATGTGAGGGCTCTGGTGGATACCATAGTGGCTTAAAGACCGTGGAGGCCTCTAAGAGACACTTCTTTTACACCCAGTCTCCCTCCGGTCCTCTTTCCTTCTCTCCATTGCTTTTTCTTTACCCCTCAGTTTCTCTCTCAAACAGTGAAAGCTTCAGCAAGGGGCAGTCAGAGTTTGGGTAGAGAAGGGGGAGGGGCCGCAAGGGGAAGGGGGTGTGGAGGGTGCCCTTATGTCAACATTGTGGTATTTTCCCAAAGATGCATATCGCCTCTATACAAACAGGAGATGTATTTATAGGAGTACATAGAACGCTGCTGCGTGGAGAGCATTTGGCCGAGCTTTCTGGCCACGGCCCCCACGGCTCCATGGATGGTCTTCATGGTAGTGAAATTGTTATTCTTTAGATGGACGTTGGCTGGGAAACACACAAGTTCTCAGGCGACCACACAGTGCTCTCCATCCCAACATGGCCGCCACGCAGGGGACCCGATTGACGGTCCAGCATCATACGTCTTGACTGGAGCCAGTATCCCGAGGTCTCCGTCGCTGTGACATTTGGTAGGACAGCAGGCATGGCTGAGAAAAGAGGCAACAGAACTGACATGATGCAAACTGTATAATCAGTCAGTTCAAGAAAGCACAAAAAGTACTATGTACTGAGTACAACAATGAACTGGGATTATGCAAACCCATCAGCTCTCCTTCTCTGTCATTACAGAGGTCAGCCAAACCAGACATGCAGGTAGTGTCCCACCGCAGGAGTCTCCCGGCACGCACTGTGACTGTAGAAACTCTCGGAGGAAATTTGGCACCATTGCAAGAGCAAACAAAACACAAAGCTCAGATCTAGAGTCAGTCAACAATTAAAGTACCACTTAAAGCTTTTGTCATCTGTGAGTAATCCATCCAACCACCTCTGGAAGAACAATTCTGAACTATGAGATGCATTCTTGTCAACACTTTCAAAATATTCTGGTCAAACCAGAATAATCAGTGGCTCTGAACTGGTTGTTCCTTTACTGTATAACTCAGGAAGAATGACGAGGTGAGGAGTTTCAGTTAAAAGTGAGAACACACAGTACACAATCATACAGTATTTAAATGTATAAAACCATTTTTATGAGTATTACATGATTTATTACTGACTCAGCATCTGAAACTGAAAGAGAATCTTCAGTTTTAGTTACATAATGATCAGCGTTCATCTCTCAGACTGTTCCTACTTCATCCTCCACTTTCCTTCCTTCCTTCCTTCCTGAAACAGATTCTCCCAAATGACACGAACACATCCAAGACCTGCTGTTAGCTAACACTGCAGCTCTCTGTGCATAACGCTAACAACAGGCTGTGCAACCCTACACAGCAGGCGCCAAGCACAAACACACCTGAATAACACAGAAAGGGTCCTGCAGGGCCCTGTGTGCTTGTGTGTGTGTTTTAGACAGCAGTGATGCAGGTTGATCACTAGCCCTGTTAGGTAGCATTGACGTCTCCACCTCAGAGCTGGCACACGGGGGAGTTATTGATTAGCATTAAGCATCCATGCAGATGGCCAATAAAGAGCACGTGAGCCAAAGAGGGTCTGGGGAGCAGAAAGGAGGGGAGTGTGTGAGGGTGCAGGAGGAGGAGGAGGTAGCAACAAAATAGTGTAAGTTAAAAAAAGGTTTTAATTCAAGAAGAAAGCTAATTTTACAAAAAAAAAAGTAGCATTTAGTTGTAATATAACTCATTTTTTAGGTTTTTATTTTGTAACATTTGATTTGTCAAAGCTGCAAACAAGCAGATGTAAATGGAATTGATAGTCTTGACCTATAGAAGCCAAATTTTTTCATATTTTTTAAATTGCTGCTTCAGGCATAAAAATTAAACAAGTTTCTGCATGCTTGTCGGGTACTGTGCATCAGTCCACAACTTTCCTGTCATGTCTGTCACTTGGAATATCCTGTAGACATCATTGATCCTGAGGGTGCATACAAAGGATTCAGAAAATCTTCAATCAAAAAAACAAGTCTTTGTGTAAAATAAACCCGAGAAATACTTTTTGACTGCAGTAGCTTTGTCATGTCAGAAGAAAAAGAAAAAAAAGCACCTTTAACATCATATTTATTGTTATTTAGTTACTCAATAAAACATATACAGATATATACAATATGCAGGAAAACAGACGACTGCACTTTACATATTAATAAAAAAGAAAACAATAACAAAAGAAAAATCCGTTTGTAAATTGCCGTCACAGTCCTCCATCTATTGTTTGAGAAATTCAAATTCAACAGAAGCTTTATTTAAAGGTTACAAGATTGCCTAACACACAGCAAATGTTCTCTTATTATACATGTGCAATACCAATAATCTTTTTTTTTTCAATTCCCTTATTAAACAAACCATTGATCACTTTTTTTAGTTCCCATTGGCTGAATTGTATACAAGTATCTCACAAGACGTTTAGCAGAGAAAACAGAAAAGAATGAGGAAATACAACAGGTCTTATGACTGGGAGGAGGAAAACAAAACTGAAAACTGCTTTAACAAAGACAACAAAAAAATGCTGAGTTACATTCATGCATATCTCTCCTCTAGTCCTCCTCTTGGTCTGCTTCTTAGCCTGTTTCCTAACCAACCAGCAGGTCTCATGGAGGAAACTAAACCGTGTGTGTAGAAATTCTGTCCTGCAAATGGTGAAAGTTAAAAAGTAACAAGGTAAAAGCCACAATACTAAACCCTGGTATACAATCAAAGCCAATGACAACTGACATCTCTTCTTCTGCTGCTGCTTTTATGTTTTCCTCATTTAACTTTTTTTTTTCTTCAAAGAGGAAATCAATAAAAAAAAATTGAATTAGAGGTTTTCCAGATGTGGGCATCGTTGAGTCAGGCCCATGCTGTGTCGTCCAGCAGAACGAGAAAACTTTCTTACTTTTGACTGCATGAATCAGAAAAAAAAAAAACAACAACATGGCATTTGCTTTTATGTGTGAGTGTGTGTTTGAGTATGTTCATGTCTCTCTCCCTGAACAGGCAAGAGCTGCACACCATCTCACCATCTATTTTTTTGTCTCTGAGGTTGTCCCTTTTTTCTAATTCTTTGTCCTTCTTCCTCCAAGCCTGTTTTTTTGTTTTTTGTTTTTGTTCAAGTCAGCGCCGCGACAAACGTCCCAAAACGGTTCGAGATATCAGAGTGGAGAGAGCGCCAAGAGGAGACGGGTCCTCCTCGGCCCTTACTGTCCCCCAACTCGTCTGTGCAGTGAACGGACAGGCACTGCAGGTGGTTCCCTCCACCGCTGCTCCCTCCTCCTCCTCCTCCTCCTCCCGGGCCGGCAGCTCCAGCCTTACTCTGAGAGAGCTCTGATTCTGCAGACAAACACAGAAGAGAAAAAAGGGGGTGATTAGGACTTTGCGAAATAAAAATATATTAAACAAGAGAGAAACAACTTTAAGCAGCTGGCATCCTCTGATACAGATGAATCATTTAAAATACACACGTTTAATTAAACCAGTGTCATTTTCACATCCCACTCGAAATCTGCACTGTGAAATTAATTCAACACTATTCCACCCCCCCATCGACAGGACCCGAATAGGAGCCTGTAAAGTCCTCACAGTCCACCTCCTCACTGCCTGATATAAATATGTGAAAACACACGACATGCAAATTTACACCCCTGCATAACCTCCCATCAGTGAGTCGAGGAGCACAGACGAAGGCAACCTTTAACCCTGCTTGGCCCAATTTAGCGACCATAATGACTATGACACAGTATCGACCTCGTGTCAGCAAGGTGTGAAGCCTCCAATAAACGGGTGAAGGAAATCCATACCCAGTTTGATTAGGCATCATATGAAAACAAGTAAAAGCAGTTCCTGCTGACATCTAAGATGCATGCTTTACATAAGGAGAAAAATCCGGTTGTGCCACGGAATGAAATAAATGGAGAAGGTTGACGAAAACAGGAAGTGGTAGGATAAACTCTACCGAGTGCGTGGTCACAATCCGTCACAGATCTCTATCAAGACACACTGAGGGTGTAAAAGACTGAATATTGACAATGTTTTAAACAGGACACAAAGTAGATCTTAAAAGGAGGTGTGGGGGTGGGAGACACAGAACCCAGATGAGATGTGGTGGTGAGGCTATGTGTTGCAGCTTGTGCTTTGGGTTTTGCCTCCAAGCTAGCCCTGAGCAGCGAGAAAACGCGTGTGAAGATGTTAGAGATCCTTCGTTTACATCAGTCCGATTAATCTCCCATCTCCTCACCACACAAAATGCTCCACTGCCTTGCTCTGTGTGGCTGCTTGAAAAAAAATCAGATCAACCGCATGAAGGCACAAAGCTTTGAGCTTCAGGGACATGATGGTGTCTGAATGTAGAGACAGGTGGAAAACAGCTCTGACAAGCTGAGTTACATGTGTCAGAGAGGGAATGGGGGCTGTGATAGACGACAGTCTGGGCAAAGAGGCTCAAGATCACAACACTCCAGTCAGGGTGATGCTCACCTAAAGAGAGGAGAAATGCACAAAGCTTGGTGTTGGTATCACCCGCCATCTTCCTCCCTCTTTATCAGCTAATCCTTCTCTGCTTTTTTTATTCTTTCTATGCTTGTTCCTGTCATTCCTTTTCTAAAGCGTGTGGCAAAAGTCATGCAGTTTGATTAAAATGCAACCAGGAAATTAAAAATTAAAAAAACAAGAAGCTTGGACAACTAGAAGAGGCACCGAGGCAGCCGTGCCCCCCAGCCAGTCTGGGCTGCGACCACTGGAATGGAAAAGTGGGGGGATTTGGTGAAAGGTCAGGCAGCCAAGTCTCCCGTTGTTCTCTGTTTCATCTGCTTCTACCACTGCTGGTCTCTATAAAAATTCCCTCCATCTCCCTCCCTGGAACCGGGAACGTGATGAAAGCGGGGGTGGGCTGTCGGTGCGGTGGGTGAGGCAAAGATGAGGATTTAGAGCCGTGTTGGTGGTGGCTGTGACAAGATCTCACATTTGCCAGAGGGTACAGTCATACACCTCAGCATGGCTGATCCCCACCCCCTGCCAGTTTCACCCCCCACCCCCCCACACACTCCCTCTTCCCAGCGCTGTGCCCTGGAGCACCCGCCAGCAGCTCATGCTAGCTGGGCACAGCAGGGTCCGCAGCGGCCTGAATAGGCAGCCAAGCGTTCCCCTGGCTCACTGCTGACACACAGCAAACTGACAACACACACAGCCAGCAACACACACACCAACACCGCTGCTGCCACACTCAAACCAGCACTCAGCTGCTGTTCTACACGCACACACACACACACATGCACATGCACAAGCCTGAATACATGGATATGCATGTAGAAAACACACAACCTCAGGTGGACACATTACTCAGCTATTAAGGAAAACAGCTGCAAAAAATACAAAACGTACAAATTATTCACACTAAATCACATAGATTTATCAGATAAAAGTTTGTATCTGTAAATGCAAGAAAAATATTTGAAATATTTTGTGTGTGAATATTGTGCATCTATGCTGATTGCCATTTTTAGAATGTATTTTTTTATTTTATTTTATTTAACCTGATTATTTAAATCTAAAACTTGAAAAATAAACCTAATTTTTGACAACATAAAATTCTAAAACTGACTCGGTATTATGCAGTCCCTCATAAGATTTAAAAGGTGTCAATTTTATGAAAGGAAAAAAAAAATCCTCAAGAAACTACAGTTGAATTATATGCATTATCCACTCCAGTGGTTTTGCTCAAAAGTGGAAAAAGCAGTGTGAAATTTAAAAAATGACACAAGTCTAAATCTCAAATCACCGTGACATTTTACAAGCAGGATTTTAAAATATAAAATCTATCTGGTTATGGTTGTTCATTGATGTAGAATTCCTACCCGTGGTAATATCTCAATAATAGGCTATTCATCTAAAGGAAACAAGTGCTTAGCTTCAGCCAGCGAGAGGGTAAATGCCTAATAAAAAGGGAACGGCAGCAGTGCAGGCGGCTGCGCTGAGACTCACATATACCTTAATATCTTTAACCACATTACAGACACAAAAGATTACAAAAGACGTGCTAAATTTATACTGAATTTAAAGTGATGCATTTTTATGACCATATCGCACTCGGAGTGTAGTTTATGTTTATGTGGCGCCTGGTGATAATGCACACACACACCCATACACACACACACACACACACACACACACACAAAGCAGCAGGGTTGTGAAGCCGTTTCAGACGCAGCCAGAAACGATTTACAGATGAGCAGAGCCTGAGTGCCATGAAGGCAGGGAGCTCTGGTTGTCTGGATGACACCAATGTGTCTGAGAGCTGACGGCCTGACACGGGTTTACATGTCAAACCACACACACACACTCACACACACACCGCAGCAACACAGGAAGGTAAACAGAGGCTGCTTGGAGACTACCAGTTCAATATTAATTGTTACAACATGCAATTAATTTTTTATATTCATCTTAAAAGCAGTTAAAATGGATTTCAATAACCTCTGAGGATGGAAGTGTAGCAGAAAAAGAAAACGTGTCAGAAGGTTTGAGGAGCTCCTTTCGGGGTTGCGTTCCTCCGTCACAGTGATTTCCCAGGCCCCTTCTATCCCGAGCTCTGCAAGTCCATGACGACACTTCACCTTTAACCTCAGGCTCCCGAGGGCATGACCCCATCCTCTCCGAGCACAAACTGGACCAATCAGATCGCTGCGCTCGCTGACAAAAACACCCAAAGGCCTTCACTCCAGTGACAGTGTGTGACATCAGGTCAGATTCCTTACGCATAACAACTCCCGCTCTGGTCCAGCGTGAGGACTTGGGGTTTTGTCAGCATAAAACAATCGCTACAGTCTGAGAGAAAAATGCTAATGTCTTAAATCAGAGGTTTGTGTTTAACTCACAGTAGGATAAACTTATGGAAACTTTTAAGATCCTAAGTAGATTGTTCATTCCCCAAGAGGGTAGTGCAAAAAAAAAAAAAAAATCACATAAATAATTTTAAAATGCAGGTATTTTCACAAAAAAACTCATTGAAACACTGTCCCGGGTATTCATGCCCCAGGGTATGGTGGGGGGTGGGCATGTGAGGTTCCCTGCAACCACCCCCCCACCCCCACCCCTACCCCCAAAAACTGCACCCGAGCACCGTAGCATGACCTTTCCCTCAGAGCAGAGAGGATATCTGCAGGGAGCGGGGGACACATACTCAGGCAAGGGCACAGAGGTTATTTTGGTTTGAATTTCCTCTCTGTTCTCTGCCCTGCAATACGAAGAAAGAAAGAACAGAAGAAGAAAAAAGAGAAACTTGTCCAGGCAGGCACTGCCCCCAGCATTTGTTACCTTCACTCCAGCAACACTCTCATTCTTATCCCCTAAAACTCATACCCTCACACACAGACACATACACACACACACACAGACACACACACACACACACACACACACACACACACACACACACACACACACAGACACACAGACACACACACACCTCCCCCTTCGGCCACAAGAAGTGCTTAGGAAACCAGACACAAATCAGAACATGGGAAGTGATTTAGTGCCTCCTACATAACTCACAACCATGTCCAGGACCTGTCCAGCATGTCATCCAAGTCACTGACATATTGATCTACTTCACTGTCTCTATTTGCTTTCTGCACAGGGTTGTTTCCTAGATTTTCGGACATTTTTGCACCAGTTCTGGAAAACGATCAGCCACAACATAAAAATAGTAAAAACTCTAAAAGTTTCTGGAAAGATGGGGTAATTTTGTGGGCGTCTATTGTGAATTTAGAAGGTAGAAAAAGGCCTTTTTAGTGTTTTAAATAAAGAAAATGATGGGGTTTTTTGTGTTTTTTCCCCCCAGTTTTATTGAAGAGAGAATATTAAAAAGACATATAGTTATGTACATAAAGCTCTGTCACACAGTGTGAAAATGAAGGACAAAAACATTCAGAATTGAATTCTCTTCTCCTCCATGAATGCAAATGGTAGTTTTTACCCATTTACTCATTTCATCATGAGCGAAACTACATGTTCTGTGGAAAACAGATTCCTTGTGTCTCTCTTTTCTCCTCGTGCTCCATCAGTCTCTACTTCTGTCTCCCAGAAGAAACACCTCCAGTGTCATAACTCATTTGTCAATTCCTCAATACAAATTAAACCACGCCTGACGACTACCTGTATGGCAAATAACATAACTGCTGCTGGCAGCATGACAACATCCACACCTCGAAGAACTGGAAACACACACACACACACACACACACACACACACACACACCTTTTTAAAAGCGGTACTATGACATAATTGAAGGAACTTTTTTCTGGTTTTCGTTTTGCTGTGGCGGTCACTCTGCAGGACAGTGGACATTTGGACGATGGCCACACACAACCGCTGTCAAAGGTTTAGATCTCTTTAATCTTTGCAGAAAAACTCAGCACTCCATTTCCAGCTGAATCAGAGAAGAATATTTACCACATGCTGAGACAAGTTCCATTTTATTCCAGCACCCCTCTCCTGGGAAAAACAAAACACCGGATGAGCTTCTATTTTGAAGAGGTGAAAATCCAGCAAAGCAAAAAAGCCTTGACACCTTTGTTCATCTTTTTTCCCCTCTCTTGATCAGTCACAAGCACGCTTCTTTAACAGGCTTCCTTTGACTGTCACTAATGCTCAGTGTCGAGCCAAAGCCCAGGAACATGTAAACAAATGCAAAAAAAAAAAACACTCCCAAACAGCGTCTTCAAAATTCCAGACACGGTAAATGCGAGTCAGACATGTTTTTCTTTTTGTAGTCCTGCACCATTTAAAAGTCAAATAAATACTCTTAAATATTTTCAAGGCGTTAGAATTAAACGCACGCGTTCCGCCCAGCGAGACACCTGAGATCGAAGCCAGAAGCTGTGAGCCTGACACAGAGTTTAAATAAATCAAACTTTACGTCTGCAGTTGACAAATCCACACTATCAAGCTGCAGCGCCAACAACTCGGCCTTTCGTCGCACACCAACACACACATATGCAAAAAATGTAAAATTCTGTTTTGTCTTCTTTGTTCTTAAAGACATTTTTTGCAAAAAAAAAAAAAAAATTAAAGCTTGATGCAGCAGTATCTGTGTGTTGCTTTTTTCCGCAGATCTGCCAATAAAGCGTTCCACTTCTGGTTGCTGCTGGTGGATACATTACGACTTTGGGAAAAACAATAAAACCGATGCTAATTGCTATGATTATCATAATGATCACTGCAGAACAGGCGTGTATGAAAAGGCTTGTTGATGTGTGTTGTCACAGAAGTCAATATGAAACACCTTGTAATGACAGGTAAAGAACATAAACTGCCCCGAGCTGTTTTTACTACATTCAAGCACGTGCCAATCACCGTCTTCTTTTTTGAGAGAAAGGAAACAGAAATTACTGGTGCGATTTGCTGGGGTTTGTTGTCGCGCTGAAATGTCAAAGCCAGGTATGGTCTCACAGGACCGCTCTCCATTGGTGGAATATCAATACGGCTGCTCCTGCGCTTTCGCTGCTTTCTAGTGAGCGTGATAAGATGCAAGCTCCTTCTTTTCAAAGCTGTCAAAGTCAGAGTGACAGAGATTTGGTTATTATTAGAGCTGTTTTCAGGGCCGATCAGTCGGGTGCCAAAAGTGAAACTATTCCTCAAGGTCAGTGGTGAAGTGTTTTAACCGTGGTGACAAAAAAAAAGAAAAAAAAAGTCACAGAAGTATGTGGCAACAAAAGTAAAAACAATAAATAACTGAATCACTTCCTATGCCCGCTGGTTGTCTTATCAAGACTGTGCACGAGTTTCCAAATGAACGGCCAGCTTCTGGTTTAGATATGTAGATGAGAATGGAAGAGGAAGAGTTTTTCAAAAAAGGAGAAATATTATGAAGAGACGCCAAGCGAGGAAGAGTTGAAGAATACCTGAGATGAAGCAGAATCTACAGGCGGCAACTCAAAGCTACTAAAAAACACACACAATGTCACAAAGAGAGGAGGCCAAACGCATTGGTCTGAGGGGAATATTACCACGGCACCAGATCTGAGCTGTGATGTTCTGACTGAACACACAGCGCTGAGAACACACCACCTGAAAGCTCCACTGAACTTTTATCAGCTAGTTGTCGACACATTTAAACATTCTGAGGGAGTTATTGAATTTCTGCACAGTTACTCTTCCTCTGTAGCGTCTCTCTGCTCTGAGCAGGCGAACCTGTCAGCAAAATGATCCGCTGTTTCACTGATTCACTCTCACCTTCTCAGGGACCAAACACTAGGAACCACAATGACCCTAGACCCCTGGCCTTTTCACTCACAATGCCACCAGCTCATCTGCATAAATCACACACCGAATTCTCATTTAGTTTAGTTCAAACCACAAAACAGAAAACTCTTTAAAAACAACTAGTGAAGAACAGAAAGGAACAAATATTTTAACAGTAAAAGTTTAAAAGGAAAAAAACAGCAGGGTTTTTTTTTACATTATAATTAAATTTAAGAAACAATTTGATGCATTTTGAAATGTCTTTAAATAAAGTATTTATGTACAAAGTTGTGCACTGAAGTTGAAAAAAGAAACCTGCAGAATATTATTAACAGAGAGCAACACCAGACAAAAAAATACAGACAAAATGTTTTTTGTGAGGCAGAAAAACTATTCTACTTAGATAAGAAAAAAGTATATTTTTAACTTTACAAATCCATTTTTCTGTCAACGCAGTAACGTTGATTGATTTCTTCTTTATCAGAATGATTTCTCTCTCTGATCATGTAATATTTTATTAAATCGAATGGACTAAAGAGTAGCCCTGATTTATTTGAAATTAGTGTCACTGACATTTTCTCGCCGGTGGCAGATTTTTGTTTACAAGATTGACGACTTGAAACCAGACTGAGTGGTCAGAGGGAACATTTTTTGCGGTGAAAAAAGCCTGTGGGATGTTATCTTTGGGAACTTACACTGTGGGCTATGACTTATCTTAAATTATTATGTTATTTTGCTCCCCTCTGTGTAGCCTAAGCATCAGATTCAATCTAAAAAAATCCCCCCTCCCCTCCCAAATACATCTCCCTTCTTTTTTTTTCTCCATCTTTGCTGTCTGAGGCACTCAAATGAGAAACTGTCAGGAGCCGTGATTTGTGCTAACTAGCTATCGATCGCTCCAGAGCTGCATGCCTTGAGTCCATGCAGGGAGGGCTGAGGAGAGGAGAGGAGAGGAGAGGAGATGAGAGGAGAGGAGAGGAGAGGAGAGGAGAGGAGAGGAGAGGACTCAGGACAAACTGCTTTGACTGCTGTCAGATTTTCATGAATTTATTAAATTAAATGTGCAATCTACCTTTGAGAAAATAAATCAACAAATGCAACTGAGTGAACGTGTCTGAATCCTTATTTTAGCTGTTTTCCAACCTTAAAAAAACATATTTTTTTAAAATCAAAAATACAGATTTAGAATTTCACTCCCTATCAAATAAATGTTTACACCATTCCTCCTTATTTAGGGGATAACAAGCAGCACATAGTAAAGTTTAGGTGTTTATTTCATGTCATGGTATCAGTTAGAACTCGACACTCTGCTTGCTCTCAGCGCGCCTGGACGCAGGAGTCAGCGCGATGCGTGTCCTCGACACTGATCAGAACAAAGAGGCTCCGCAGAAAAGAAGGCGCTCTGCACAAATTCACTCAGGCTGTTTAAATACCCACGGTAACGTCCAGCTTCATGCTTTAAAATGCCCCAAATTAAAGTTATAGTGCAGAAACATTTTTCATATAAACTCAATTTGAAGGTGAAACAAGTGATAATTATTAAATTAGGGGGAAGTCTATAATTATAATAATTTATATTATTATTAACAATAATAATATTATTATTATTATTATTATAGGTAATAACTTATTTTAAAAAATTTATTAACAGATAAAAAAACTGCGACTAGAATAAAAAGTGGTCATGAACCAATAATAATTGGTCTAAAATGGGAAAGCTGCCTTTAAGAAAAAGGTTTAAAAACTAATTATCATAAAATGAAAAATATATATTTGACCACAATTAAGTTTGATGATACTTGTAAAACTATTTAAAAGGTACGATAATAATTTTAGAAACTCATCTATTGATATTTCATTTTATTTTCTCCAGTTTTCTGAAATTGAAGCACTAATCTCACCAGAAGGAGTTATCACTGAGATCTTGTCCCAGGCAATTTAAATTCAATTCACTTTGACCGACTTGGTATTATCCCATAATAATGACAAAAACAAACACGTAATAATAACAAGGCGGGGGGAACCCCGCTGCGCAAACGCATCTCCTCTGAAAGCTATTAATCTTCTGAATGCAGTTGTTCACCCTGAAAACTGAGAGAAAGAACAACAGGAAATGTTTACTTTTCTTCAGCTGTTCTTCTGGTGAGCCTGTAGGCTACAATAAAAAAGTCAAACATTTTTAAAAGTTTAATGTTTACTTATTATTTACTTATGGTGGCACTTTTTTGTAATTTATTTTAAATAATTGAAAACAACTATTTTCATAAATCTTCAACATAACAGGCACTTTTTTCCAATTATTGTTTGAGCAGAAACTTTTAAAGACAGTGAAACAAAGAAGAGTGCTTTCTGCCTCCACAATATATAAAAAGCATTCTCTTTTTTTTACGTATATTATGTGGAAGCTGTTGAATTGCAGTTCTAATCAAATGTATTTTGTGAACAAAAATCTACAAATTTTACAAGCAAAATGATTCAGCTAATGAAGCCCCAGTTGCACGAGAGGTAAAGAAGCAGTTAAAGAAGAAAAAAGTTATTTACCTTCTTTTATGTTGTTTTGGCTTTTATTTTTTTCCCAGGGTCCCATGGCCTTGTCGTCCTCTGACCCATCCATCATGGCCTTGTCACTGGGCACGTACCAGGTGGCGTGCTGCTCTGCCATCAGTGTGTCAAGGTCAATAGTGCCCATTGAGCCCTTCCCAGCATCCGGGCTGCAGCTTGCCAGCTCATTGTCTCCGTTCTGTGAGGGACAGTCGCCACTCTTTTTGCCGTTCTTCATGGCCAGGGGCTGATCTTCTGAGATACTGAACTGTTGCCGCTGTAGCTGGATCTGAGCCTGAAGAATCTCCAGAGGATGGATTTCTTCCTGGCCTGAGGAGCTGGATGGGGTGCGTACCTGCTCCACCCCAGGAGTGCCCGGGTGGCTGGCCCCGGAGCCCACACCAGTATTCAGTCCATAGCTGTCTGGTGTCGAGGTAGTATGATTGTTAATACCCATGCTAAGGGGCTTTTGTCCATTTATTAAACCATGATCAGTCCTCTGCATTTTAGGTGAGCCTGTGATCATAGGGCTGCGATTGGGCTTGGTGGCAGAGGCTCCTCCTGCGTCTGAGCTGGATGACACCTCATCCTCATTGCCATAGTGGGTGCTGACATCGTCAGGAAAGTCCACTCTTGGTGAGCTGCTGTCAGATTTGGCAGCAACACTCTGAATGCCACTGTCTAAAGAAGACATAAGGTCAGCCTGGTCCCCCAACATTAGGTCACCTCCTTTTCCCCAAGAGGGTGACTGGAGGTGCTTCTCATGAGGTGTGCCCCCACCCCTCTCCCCAATGCCAGCCGAGGGCGTCTGCTGGCCTGGACTCACAACAGGGTTCCCGTTATCAGAGGAAAAAAAAATTCCAGGGCTCACATGTCCACTGTCTCTTTTTCTCCTCCCTCTCCCTCTCCCGCTCCCTGTTGTTGCCTTCCCCTCACTGCACGGGGTAGCGTCCATGTTGTAGTTTGGGGAGAGGGCACTGGCTTCCCCCTGCACCGTCTGGCTTTGACTTACAGGCTTAGAGTTACTATTCCCAGTGCCAGGCATCTGGTTGTTCTGAGAAGTGCTGCTCTGAAAATATTCAGGACCAGCACTGCCAGTCCCATTAGATGTGCTGCTATTAATGTCCTGCTCTGTCTGACTTAGTTTTCGCTTGCCCTCATTTTGGTTCTTCTTGTTGAATGTTACATTAAGATTGGGGGCCCCTAGACTAGCGATCATGTTCTGGCAGGCCGTGGACAAGGCTGCTAGACAGCTCTGGCCGAAAACACTGTCTTTAGAGCTGGTTTTGCTGAAGTTCCCAAGGGAGAGAGCTCCGAGCTTACTAACAGACGACCGCTGGCCTGAGGGGAACTCAGACTGAGGAGGGTAGCTCCCTGGTGAGGTGCTCACCCCCTGGGGAGCATTGTGTGCCGGCCCCTGGCGGTTAGCTCCCCCATAAGGAAAGGTTGGCTGTGCTCCCATTGGAGGAGCTGGAAAGTCTGCTGTCCGCCTTTCTGCTGGTGCATTTGGATGTCCTGCTCCTGCTCCTGGAGACTGCATTTGTGAGAGGTTGCCCATGTTGCCTCCAAATTGTGAGTGCATCCCAGGGGAATGAAGGTTCTGCACATGTCCATCCCCTGGTATTCTCATGGGCTCCTGCATACCGATGCCTTGCCGAAACATCATCCCAGGCCCATTCTGCTGTAGCCCCATTTCATTAGGCCCAGGTTCATTGCCTGCTCCACCCATACGCCGTGACATCATCTCTCCTGGTGGGTGGGACCCCTGAAACCATGAGTTCTCCTGAGTTACATGAGGGTTTTGTCCATCAATGTTGGGCATCCTGCCACCATTCTCCCTGTCAAAGTTCGGCTGAGGCATGCTTCCAACTGGACCTCCATGAGCCATCGGTCCAGGCGGTACATCGCCATGGTGACCCAACTGCTGGAGACTGGGCTGCCTCATCCTCTGCTGCTGGTTGCGGGAGGCCATTTGTTTAATCATCATGGCTGCATTTTGGCGCTGCTGCAGGGACTGTGGCTCAGGTCCTTGGTGCTGTAGAGGACCTGGTGCAAAACCTTCATTCACAGGTGGGGTGAACTCTCCAGGGAGGCCGGGGTAAGCAGAAGGAGAGAGGTGGTTATCCATGGTACCACACCAGCCTTCACCACCATGTGAATTAGGAAAATCAAATCTGGGCCTTTTCGCCATGTTCATATAAGGAGAGTCAAAGTGTTGCAGTCTCTGATTTGGGGGCTGCTGGGAGGGAGGGGGAGCTGGCTGTTGCATATTAAACATGGGGTCCCCATAGGGGTGCAAACCCCTATTTTCCAGTCTGTGAATGGGATATTCAAACTGGTTGTGTTGGCCAGGCATCATGACCCCTCCATCTAGAATGTTAGGGTTTGTGTTGCCGGGCTCAGCCTGAGGGGGTCGGGGGAGGCCAGGGGGGCACGAGTTCTGTCTGGCTATCAAACTAGCCTGTTGTTGCTGCTGCATGAGGGGATGTCTTGCATTGACCCCCGGCTCCATTCCCACGGGCACCTTCCGGCCATTTCCAAAACGCTCAAAAAACACTCCATGCTGTTGCTGCTGAGGCTGTGGTGGAGGCTGGTGTCCCTTAGAAATGGCATGCATACCTGGTGTCCGTGGCATGCCAGGGTTTCCAGGGAAATTTCCACTGGGAACAGGCCTTCCTGGCCCAAAATGTGGTAACTGTGATTCTGACTCTGATGGGGAAAATACAGGTACATCAAAATGTCCAGCTGGAGGCTCATTTGGGAAGTTGTACTCTAATCCCTCCACAGTCCCCTGATTGGGCATCCGTCGGGGCTCCAAGCCGTGAGACTCAGATGAGGTGGATGAGGATGATGGAAGACCATGGAAGGATGCTGCTCTGTTAGGTGACTGGTCCAGGGGCAGACAGGGCGCAGGGACAGCATGGTTGCCACTGGGAGGGCCATGATGTTGAAAGTCAGGTAAGTTACCAGGCCGCTGCTGCTGCTGCTGTTGCTGGGGGAAACCGTCTCCTGCCTGTCCCTCAGCAAGAGGATCAAATCCATCTCCAAAGCCCTGCTGTGGTCCCATGCCATTGTTGTTGTAGCCCATTAGCCTGCCACCATGCAAGCATGAAGAACCTGGCTCTGGGCCTCCAAAACTCCCACTAAAATGCGCGTGGTGTTGGTGGGGGTGAGGCTGATGGCCATGTGGATGTCCTTGATGAGGTTGCTGGTTGTTAAAAAATCCATGCATCGGTCCTTGCTGCTGCTGCTGCTGCTGCAGCCCGCTGCCTGCGTGCATGTCTGGATGTCCACGCGGGTGAAAGCCGCCATATGGCTCTCCGTTCATGTTCATATTGAGCCCCAACATTTGCGACTCGTTCATGGGGCCCAATCCGGGCTCAACGGCTCCGGGCGGGCCTCCAGCATGAAAGCCTGGGCTTTTATAATGGGAGCCCATGTTCAGTCTCTGTTGGTTTATGTTTCTCTCTGACTGGCCAGCGTTTCTGCTATTAATTTGAGAACCAAACTGCTCCAGCCCAAACATACTCCCCGGCAATCAATCCCACATGACGGCCAGTTTGCCAGACATCGGCACACTGTGTATTTTTCCGTCTGTCCCCAAAAGCTAAAAAAAAAGAAAGAAAAAGAAAAAAAAGATTTACAACAAACTATTCAGATGTTTATCACACTGTTATTTTGCTTAGTACAATTTAAACTGCAAAACTCACCATACAAGCTTTCATTTCTTGAATTTAATTTGGAGTTTTGTTTTTCTAACTTCTCCAAGGACGCGGCGCGGAGAGGGGACAGACTCTATCCAAATACGCACGCAAACTGTGCGTCTGTTCCTGCATGAATGCTTTAAAGAGACTGCTGTTTGTTTTTGAGTGAACAAAAATTAAAAGCAGTGCTTAAACAACATGGGAAACGGGTGACCTGTGACATTTCAAAGTCTTCTTTTTCTGAGCGCATGTAGAGAGGGCAAAAAGCGCAAAACAAAAAACGCGTCTCGCTGGAAGAAGAGCGCAGAAGACCCAACAACCGGAGGATCTGACAGTTTCTCTGGTCTAATTCATTATTCCAGCTTGATATCAAGTGTCTCAGACTGAGTTTTTATGTAAGGTCCCGTAGTGGAAATAAAAATTAAAAAGTCAATTTGCAGCCGCTTCTGTGGGACTGAGTGGAGAAGATTCGGTCTGTGGATTAATAGCACCACTGCTGTCCTTTAAAATCTTGAAACGGGTTGAGTAGACTTCAAACTAAAAGTCCAGCGTGCTGAAAGGTCCAAAAGCACCGCTCTCAAATCCAGGCACCGGAGAACCGGAGCGTCAGTTCATGAGACTTGAACCCGGAGCAGTGCGGCGCGCGCTACCCGCACTCCACAACCACAGAGCGGCTTGACAGCATCCTTCACCCACCGCCGCTCATGCGTTCTGCGGAGAAGCCCTGCGCTTTAACTCGTCTCCGTGCGCTCCGCTGTGCGTCCTGCCGCTCACCGACTCCTGTCTGGTGTGGTCTGAGTGCGCTAAGCAGCGATTCACAGATACACTCTCACTCCGCTCTACCGCTTGGCGCTGTGTGAGATCAACGGGTCCGGAGGAGCCAGCAACAAGTTTTGCATTTCTGCAGCCACTTCCATCCACGAGGTCTCAGCCAATCACAGGGACCAAAGGAAGCTTCGGGGGCGGGACGGATGGCGTTAAGGTGGTCCGTGGAGTCAATGAGATTAGAAACTCCTGCGTGGAAATGAGATTTTACCTCTAAGATTTCACTTGAAAAGCTGTGCAATGTTTAAAAACACAGATCGGATTAAACTGGGTCTAAAACAGGGGTTTTCCTATAATAAAGTGACTGTTTGGAACTACATATATATGATGCGTAAAACCTGTCCACAAATGAACCAGCTGGACCAATCACTTCTCTGATTAACTCATTTCATAAATGTTTTCCAAAACAGTAAATCAGTTATTGATAAATCGACGAGGCGCGTTTACCAAACGAGAGCTAAATAGATGTTTATCAACCTGCAGCTTTATGTGTTTTAGAAGTTCGGAATAAACCATCATGTGAACAAAATCACCAAAAACGAGGCAATAAACTGAATAGATTATATTTTTTAATCAGTTTTTTCCTACTAATGTTGGCAGAATGATACAAAAACAACCTTTTGTTGCTTTGCTTAAAACATAATCTAAAAATATCAGTTGATGCTGATTTCTACAGATAAAGGTGTAAAACCACTTGTGACCAGTGAAAATCCCTCCAGGCTGTAAAACTGAATCACAGCAGGGAGGAAAACAAAACACAGAAAGACTCCTCCTTAAAAGACCATCAGAAGTCAATCATGTGGATGATATTGGGTTCAGGGTGTCGATAATCAATAGTATTCTGTTACTATTATGGTCTTTAAAATAAAGCCCTTTCCCAGGACCAGATTAGGATAACTTATTTTAAAGGTTAATTAGCTGTTGGCATGAAATAGCAGGTTATCTGTGAGGAAAGGTTAAGTGCTGCCATGTCCTAAAGGTATAATGCATATTTTTTAATAATTTATGTTTATGAGATAAAAGCAAAGTCAATCCTAACTAAACACACCGGTGTGTTTAACTTGATGTGTCAGAAGTTTTATTTGGTGAAAGAGTTTTATTTAGAAGACTCAGGTGGAACTAATTTGTCTGAATTTCTGGAACATTTCATAGATTCTCTTCTGTTATTGATATATTAGAAATCAACTTTAACAAGATCATTTTGTGTTTAAAAGAGTGTAGAATCCCATAATTGTATTTATGTCTTGACAAAAACTGATAATTAGCTGATTAATAAAATACATCTTAGACAAGTAAATAATAACGGGACAAAAACGAGGCAACTTTTATTGATTTCTTTGAAAATTTAGTTTGATGAAAGGAGAAAACAACCCCATCCTCCGCGGACTCTGAAAACAGGAGGAGGATTTGGTGGCTGCCTATGCGCCCTTCTTTAGAGGAGCAGGGAAAGCTTTTACCAAACAGACACAGTGCCACCTAGCGGCATGAATGCTCAGGCTGAGGCGTTTAGAAAGGAGTTTTGCATAACAGGAGGTGTAAAAATCTAACCTGGTGCAAAGTCTAAATGCTTAATTTGAATGTTGCAGGAAATCTAAGAGGATTAAATATTTTTTGCTCATTAATAATGTGAAATCCTACCAAAGTTAAACCAAAATTTGAGAATAATCCTTAATTGTGTTAAGAAAATTACATTTTTTAATAATCAAGTTTAGGTCTCTTCATTTTGATTTGGCTGCATAATCTTCAAGTATCATATTATATAAAGAGCTCATTTCTGGAGTGAGCTCTATTTTAAAAAAAAACAACCTTTATGCTGTCATCAGAAGCATATATAATATGTTCAGTCCTGCATTCAGAGAAACGGGTCGAGACCGAGCCAGAGACCCGTCAGGACAAGACACTAAAATGCACTTTTTCCATTTGAGAGGACAGAAGCTCCGAGCGAGGAGGCAGGCGTGCACACTGTCTGTGTTTTGTAGAAGCAGCAGCATAAACTAGCTGCAGGTAGAGGAGGAAGGAGAAAAATGTCAAGTTGTTTGGATGTGCTAAAGGCTGTTGTGCAGTGTGCTGCTATAGAGTCACACACTCTCTCTCTCTCTCTCTCTCTCTCTCTCTCATCACCTGTCTGATGGACCACCTCCATATCCAGAAGCCATCTGGATGTTAGCATTCGAAGAATTTGGCCCAGGCATTCTTCAAAGTGCTGTACGTATGGTTTCTGGGCAGGGCTCATGTCACTGTCCCTTAGAAATAAAAAGATTCACATCCAATCTCAAATAATAAGGAAATTCTATATACCTAATCTTATTAAAAGCAGAAAAGCATGCATTTCGCAGCTCAAGCGGAAGGAGAAAACCCATCTGGATATTGCTCCTTGACTGTAATAACCCTGCAGTGAGATCCCTGCTATCGCTGTCTTTTCAAATATAGAACCAGTGTGACAAACCAACGGTATGGTGTCTCTCCTCCATACTCCTCAGAGATGATAAATGCAGCTCAGTGCGGCTGTAGCTGAGGCAGCTTCATGACAATGGACAGTCTACAGGCTTTCAAGCACTCTTTTCAAGTCACATTACCACTTGTCTCTGCTGTGATTTAGTGCTCAATTTGTCTCAATATTTTACTCAATAGGACAAGGTAGCAGGAGTGGGTGTCCTCTTTTAGCCTTAATTCATGTCGTTAGGCTTTTCCTCAACTAGGCATATATTGCAGTGGGGGTTGAAAAAAGAGACAGTTCCTTCCTTGTTGGGGGGGGTTACAGCGTCCTGCCAGTGAGGAGGAGAGCCTCAGTGCGTCCTCTATAGGCCTGTCACTCAAGCCGAGCCATCAGAACTCCCTGGGTCAGGGCAGGTTAAGCAGCATCTGTCATCCAGAAAAGCACTATTGTATTTAAGGGAGGGATGCGACAGGACCCACTTCCCCCCACAACCACACGTCATGCAGAATAACAGGAAAGACTCAGGAGAATCTCTGGAGCTAAATTTGACACAAGCCCGGAGGATGAGGAAACGCTGGTGACATCACTGCCAACCCTTCCAGTTCAGAAATAACTCTCTCCTGTCCAGAAAGACCTGCAGCCCCCATGCAGGTCTGACACTGGAGGAGGACCATATGGAGAGAAAAAAAACATGGTAGATGTGGACCAAACGAGGAGTTTAATCTTCACAGTGCCACCTCCTTCAAAAACACAAACCCTCAAACTTGTGGCAGGAAATGCATTTGGCACATAGAACATTAAAGTTTTTTGTTTTCCAAGTGTCACAAACCTTCACAAATTACTTTGACAGGTTTATTGATTTGGTGGATTTTACTTATGTATCATTCTGGTTGTCACAAAATGGTTTTTATCCTTGAAAACGAAGACATTTTTTGGTATCGTGCCTGGATCTCCTGCTGTGTCAAGTCTTGAGCCTCTCTGAGATTCATTTCGTCCCTTCATCTGTTACCAAATCTATTTAAACGACAGGGGCTCACTCGTGACACGTCCCCTCATCTTCTTTGCGAGGGAGACACATGGTTAGACGGATGCAGGCATACTGCGGACCACTGTGAGCTGCCACTTAACAGGAGGTGTGTAGGCGAGTCTGCCCATCTCCCCATTTAGAAACAGCATTATTTGCATGTTCGGAGGCAGAAATGACTGGTTTCCTTGCAGCAAGCCAATGTGACCATTCCTCTGCAAACAATAAAGAAGGCAGCTATCTCAGCCAGCAGACTTGCAGCTTTTCCTGCTCTTTAGCACACATTCCGCTGTTATTGTGTGACTCCTCTGACCTGCAGGTCATAGAAAGTCTAGCCCATATTGGAGTCACCAATAATTTGCTTGAAAGTTTGTCCAATATGGATTCTACAAATGTGACTGTTGTCATAGATTCAGAAATGCCCCCTCAGCTGTGTTTAGCAGCAGAGAAAACCCTTTAAATGTTCTTTCAAATTAAAACGTTATGACTTTTCTGTAAACTCTCCTAAATTTAGAAAAAAGGAAACATTGCCCTCATTCACATTTCAATGGAAGCTGAAGACTAATTGTGTACAATAATGTGTCTTCAAGTAGTTTTTGACCTAGAAATGAAAATCTGAGTCAGTCAGGTCATATTAAATCTAAAAAGTTCTTGTGCAGGCGTATCATCTCCCTTCCACGACCCCATAAACAAATATTAAAGAAGAAAATTCAAACAACCTCTGACATAACCATCGAGATATTATTTGCTAATACTTCAACATTCAATGTCTTCAAAATGTGCTGCAGATGACAGAACCCTCAATTCAGTGTGGTTAGAGCACATTTCACAGCTGAAAAGGCCATCGAGTTGGTTTCTATTTTATATTTATCCAACAAGGGGTGATGGATTTGAAGGTTTCTGTTTAAAGTGACGGGGAGGAAAACAGCCCTGGGCACGATACGATACATCATCAGCACAAGAAATCCTTCATGCTGAAACTTTGTCAAAAAATGGCACCATGGTCCAGACCACGACAGCCAGGGCAAGGCAGCAGCACATTACAATTGAAGATGAAATTTAACAGGTTTACTTTACATATTTAGTGAGGTTGAGTCATTTTTGTACCTGAGGACAAGGTGTGTAAATGGAATATGAGACTCTGATATCATCATTAATGATGGAAGACTTAAACTGAGTTGATTAAAAAAACTTTTTCCAGCAACATCTTCTGGATCGTCAGTGGGTTTGAAATACAAACAAGGCCACGCACAATCACCTCTCATGAACACAAATTAATTTAATTTACAAATTCATAATTTTGTTTTATGGAACTAGTTTACGCTTTACTTGATTCACAATTTTGGGAAAAAGTTAGTTCTAACCTTTTTAAATTTTGCTTTAAATGTTTGCGATATCCTCAGCTCAGCTGTAAAGAAGAAGAAACACCTGAAATGAGGCATTTCTATGAAAGTGTTATTTGTGGAAAAGAACCAAATCTTTCATTAGAACTTTGAGCTTCCTCTAATTTTATAATGTAGAAAGCTAAATTTAAACAAAACATTTAAAGAAACATTCACTTATCTTAAAGAATTTTATTATACTTGGATACAATATGAAGACTTAACACACAAGAGCTCCAGAAAAGGAAAGGCACAACACATCATACATTCACTCGAACTTCCCCTGATTTATTATCTGATCAGAACAGCTTTAAAAACAAGCCTTTGAGGAACTAAACAGTTGAACATTTCATCTGTTAGGATACAAAATGACAGTTTCTTTGCTGAGACTTTACTTTAAAATGATCGCCAGCTTTCATACCGCTGAGCTCTTATAGCTGTTACAATTTAACTGTGGGAATTTATCAGACTTAGTCAGAAACATTGATTTTAATGTAGATTATCTTTTCACACACTTGCATTACTTTGACACAGCAACAATATTTAGATGGTGCTATAACCAAATAAGCTACATCACTTTTTCTTGGTAGGAAAACCATCATATTTTATGACATACTGAGAATGGAGCTACCGTAAATTTAATTCGTTTTTCACCTGAGAAAAGTTTGCCTGAAAATGTTTCTTTAGACATCTACCTTTAGAGTTCCTATATTGATTGTTGAATATGTAAACAAAAAAGTTTTATTCAAACTCTTTGGGCAAAATGCCTGTTGAGGAAGGGAGTGCAATCTCTTGTTGGACTGTCAAAAAATACATTTAAACCATCAATAACCGTTTTGATAGGTAAATATGGAAACAGGACTTCTAAAAACTAATCCCAACTTCTGATGCACACTTGGTGTCAATGATACACAACGAGAACACTAAAACTCAGAAGGGATCAGATGAGTAAACCACATGCAGTTTATATGCAACACAAGCTCTAACCAATAGTTCATGATAGCTCTGAAAGCCAGAGAAGGAAAGTGAGCTACAGCAGCAAAAAGTCAATCATTTGGCAAATCTGGTATTTGATGGTAATCTGCAGCCCTTTGCAAGGATAGAAAACACTTTTAACACGTGGAAGGAATTGCACTTGCTCAGGTGCTATGACAAAAACATTCAGTTTCACTGAAGAATAAGAGTAAAGATTAATCACAAAAGTCGCTCATAAAGCTGTGTCTACCAAGATTTACTCCAAAGAAGCAGCAGCTCATGGCTAATGCTAATCCTTAGGCATTAGGAAAACTGCCAGTTAGAAATGAAGGAGGTAGATAGCAATAGCTGGCAGCAGAGCTGAGAGAGGTGTAAAAGGTATTAAAGGTCTGGAGATTAAGGCAAGCAGTGTGTGATGCTGGTGTTAACTGGGCACTAATAAAGCAATTATGAATCTGTAAACATGACTGGAATGAAGCTGAAGAAGAGGCCTTTTGAAAACCGTCTACCTCTGAGAAACCAGACGGGTGAGACGGGCCTCTGGGGTGAGCCGAGTGAGAGCGCTACAGTTTGGCTTGTGACAGAGGATGGAGGGGTGTAGCACCATCTGTGGCTGTTTTTCTTTTTTAATTCAGTGCAGTTTTTCCTCTAGGGACATCTGTTAAGGAGGTGAATGCTATGTTGTATGTTGTGTGTGTCTAGAACAGTGAGGATGAGGAGGGAGGGTAGGAGGACTGCTGAGAGCAGTTAACATCTTTCTTGATATTTCTTGCAAGGATCTGCCCAGCTTGAGCTTGTAACCGATCAGTCAGCACAAAGGTATCCACACCTGTGCGTGTTTGCACACCTTAGAACAAATTCACACGTTCATCCTTGTGTGCGTAATGTATGTGTCATGTGTTTTTGTGGCTTTTCACCAAGTCTGAACAGAAGTGAGAGTGAATACCTGTACAGGCATGATTGTCAGTGATAATAGGATGCAGTACTTAGGTAGAGGTGGGGTGATTGGGGAGGTTATAATAGACCTGGGTGCCAAAGGTGTTAGTAATCACTTAATGGAGGCTGTGGCAGGAAGGAACATGAGTATAACAAACACTCTCATGTCAGGGAATGCAAACCTCTGAGCCACGATGTCTACAGTGAAGACCAAAGAAGAGACAAAGAGAGGTCATCTCCTTGTGAGGAATGTGTGAGGAGACCATGAAAAAAAGATTGAATAAAATACAAAGGATATATTTGGTCCAACACTTCTGCCTGTGGATATATGTCAATTCATTTGCTTTGTATTAATCTTTACAGCAAATACTTCCTCGCATGTCCCCCAAAGAGTGGGTTTCTCTTACATGACGATGATAGATGGCCTTTCTCCGCCCAAGAGATCAAAATTAACCAGAGTCTTTTAAGCTAGGATTGTGTTGCTTTCTAGAAATCAATTCCTCACTGGACAGAATGTCTATGATTGGGGTCAAGTCAAGGATCTGCTCCATTGATCGCAGGTAGCCGGGCTCCTTCCTCCACAGCTGGAATCAGTTTGGGTAAAAAGTGGTGTTAAAGGACCGTTCTTAGCAGGCGCCAATAAATTGTGTCTGTTTAAAATTGTGTGTCTTTTCATTCTTCTGCAGCAGTGGTTCCTCGAACTTCACCTCGTTTGCGAAGCTGTAAGGAAACAAGAGGAAAATTAGATTTAGATAAATCAGTGAGAGCAACTAAATGCTTGGATTCACTGGAAAGCTTACTGATTATAATCTAGTAAACAAATGGTTTAGACTTCTCATTCAATACAAACTTGGGGTTTAACTTTTTTTTCAAACCAATAAAAACACAACAAATAGCTTTTTACCAACTGAAACATGGACTTCCTTAAAAATCAGCTCCAAAAGTCCTTATCAATCCTCCTGTTTGTCTTCTAGGTAGATAAAAGCATCCCTTTCAAATTCTCCCACCCTGAGGCTGATGGCTTTGGAAAGTCAATTAGTGTTAGAATCTGATAGCCCAACACCTCAAATGAAACAGCTCAAACTAACATCGGCTCTAAACAGGGGAATAGACAGATCTGATGAAATAGCAGGAGGATTTACTCTCCCACTTCGCCATCTTTTCCCCCCTCTACCCCCCCTCTCTCAATCACAGACCAGACTCTTTCTTAACAGCAGAATTCCATTTGTATGTTAATGAGGAAAAAAGAGCCATCTCAAAGCCGCCAACCACACCCTTTCCTTCTGTCATCCCTCTCTATTCTACACCAACAGCACCAGAACACTATACAGAATAAAATACACATCAGTCTTATGGCTCATTAATGTAGAGTTTCTCATTTACTCGTTAGTCTTGTTTAGAATGTGAAGTGCACTGACTGTAGTCAACATCTCATTGTGTTCAGTACAGTCTGAAGTGTGACCCTGCTAACCCTGGAGCTCACAAGTTGAGGCCGTGAACAGCCTCCTCACCACAGCCCTCTTTGAGGGCACCCGCCTGTTTACTTACTTCAGGGGAAAATGGAAAACACATGCTGGATTGGGCGAGATGTTCAGAGGGGAAAGCGAAGCAGAAAATGCAGTATGTGGGTAGTGCGCCAGGAATGTTTGAGACTGGCCCACTTTGGCCAGTCTAGTTCAGATTCCTCCCTTGTTCTCCTTGTACGGCCAAAAGCTCCCAAACCTAAATCTGGAGTAGCTCCAAGACCAAAGCAGTGGTAAGGTTTTACAGAGAGTGTGAGTTAAGGACATTATAGCATGTTATTTTGAAGCAGATTTACTTCTCTGCCTTGGATTCTGTTTAGAGATGCTCTGAGCTGCAGGTACTCAGGCAGGTTTTCTATGAGAAATGTTTTGAAAAGATTCCTTTTGAAAGTAGCATGTACAACTGGGAGAAAAGTTAGAAATCCAAACATGTATTAGAAACCATGACAGGTGACTTTCTGACCTTGTTAAATGACAAATCACACTCATCTTATTTTTGCGTTACTGATGAATTCAGAGTGAGCTGTGGACTGGACACGTGGATCAGAATCCATTTAACCAGAGCAGGGAAACCGAGTGAATGAACACACCACCTCCAGACGGAGCAGAGAAACCATCACCAGGGTTTCTACTAAGGGACCGGTTAGGTAAACACGTCACAGAGGGTTAACTTGTTGAGCCACGTGGGTTCACTTTGAGCTAGTGTTTTCATAAAAATGACATTTTTCATGTCTGGATGAATAGATGTTGCCACTTTTAAACAAGGTTTCCTGCTGATTCTACATCTTATCCTGTTCAGAAACATGAATCATTTCTTAAGAAAAAATAATTAATAGAGGGCCAAGGAGTGAGAGAAAAACCAACAATAAAACCAAAGACACAAAGGGATGCTTCCTAAAACACAAGTGATACGACTCCAGAGACAAAGTCATTTGCTCTCTGTTATAGAGTTCCAGTAACTGAGATTCTTGTTTGCTCCTAGAGTTTCCTAATATGTATAATAGAAAAAAGTAGTTTGGCATCACATGTTTTGGCACTCTGGTGCACTTTACATTCTAAAAATGCCACTAAATAATAGCTGTGTTGATCCCTGTTAAACGTAAATCAATAAAAACAATATGAAGTTAGTTTGATGTTGGTGACAGTAGCAGTGCAGTATTTATGTTCAGCTGATAGAGAAGAGAAGAAGATCTGTGTGTCTGTTGCTGCTGTCTCAAATGTAACAACTAGGGCAGACAAAGACGACGCTGCTGGTGTAAATTTTAGTACAGATTTATATCAGATTACAGATTTAATCATCACCCCACTGTGAGCTGTTTTCACTGCATATCACAGAGTTAGTGTACAGCACCAGTTCATTTATGTCCACTAACTGTATGATAATCATGTTTTCTAGTACTCTTTCATAATTAAAACATACTCCAGTTTGTCAGCACAAAGCTGTTAGTGTAAAATTGGAATTTCAAGCAAATTTTTAAGAATAATTGTTAGGTTTGCCATGAAGAGTCAGTGATAACTGCATTTCTTCATCTTCACCTGTCCAGTAGATTGGTTTAGAGGGGTGCACACGTATTCTGGCAGTTGAGGTGTAAGCTCGTCCATGGCAGCAGATTCCAGTTTGTAATCGTTTCAAAATAAAACTAAAATGGCTGAAATGAGAGATCATGGCAAGTCTTTTGTCTGGCAGGTGTGATGGTGGAAAATGGACCCCTGTCTGGAAAAGCTCTACTCACTGCATTAGAACCAACTAGTGGTCAAGTTAGAGTGGGACAGGTGCTGGTGGGGCGGATACAGCTGCCTATCAAATTAAAAGGAATAAATTCTTAAAATTTGTTTATTGTTAAGGGTGCTTTGAATTTCTGAAAATCACTGTCCATCTCTAGTGAAAAACCTGCTGTGATAGTTTTAGTTCTAGATTTTAATAAACATATAATTTAATATATGACAATTTTGTAAAAACTCAACCAACAGTATAAAAATGGCCCAATATCTCTGTGTACACACAGAAAAAGTGGTGCGACTTCACAGTTCTGCTACAGAAAACTTTATGTCACAAAGGTCACCTATCTCTAAGAAATGTGTACAACAGTCAACCCAAGTCAGAGGAAAATCCCTTTAAGAAATTGCAAAGAGCTCACACAGCTCTAAACCTGGCCTGGCTATTCCTCTGCAGCCTTGGGATGTCACACAGAACCCTTATTTTGCATCTAAACAAAAATAAAAACCAGCAAATCACTGAAAATGGGAGTTAGAAAGCCTGTGGGATAAGCTGGACGATGACATGTTCAATTTGAACCCTTGAGCCACTACATTTACCTAATCAATGGTTCCGTTTTACTATAAAAGGTCTTCTAAACGTTAGTGAATCCCATCGCTGGCCAATATGGAATGCACAACATTTAGATTTAATTATGGATAATTATCACACACAAACCTCATCTAGCTCTCTTTGAGTTTCTGCCTCCATCCGCCGGATATCATCCATAGTCAGCTCCACCCATCTATCAATCCAACAGAACAGCTGGCGATGGAAGTTATTGAAGATTCTCTTCTCTTGCTGAAAGACAGAATAGTAATATTTGTCAGAGCTGGACAATGTTTAAATATCAATTTCATTACAAAATATATAATTCATTTTTTTTAATTAGGTAAAAATTGCATCAAATATTTGCAGTGATATTAAATTCAGAGATTTGTATCATTGACAATTTAAATAAGGACAGAAATAGAAAAAATTAAAATAATATTTTAAAAAAGGAATAAACCACTAGTCTGGCTCCATGAAACAGGAGGAACAGTCTTGCTTCTGCAAACTTAGAACTCTCCGCATGATCCAAAATAAGCCAGGATTCTGAGGTTTAACCGTGTCAACAAATCACTAACCTCATGAATGAAGTTCTCCACTTTGGTTTGCAGCCCCCACCACTTAAACTTGACTGTGACTAGTTTGTAGGCACACATCTTTGGGCATTCAGTTTTACTCGCCAGCTCTTTCTGTTACAAGAAAAACAAAAGAATTAGACTTCATATCTTTTAAAGCACATAATAAATCAAGTGAAAACTTGACACCAACTTTTCAATAAGATAAATGTAAAAAAAAGAAAAAAGAGCACAAGGTTAAAAGAATACTATTTTAGACTAATCTTGGATGCATTCAAAGCTAAAACTCATTAATACGTGATGCTTTGGGTGTGGAGCTTGCTAAAATAATTATCAATATGAAGATGTGCTGCAAATAGATAAAAGTGCCCTAATCTACAATACACTTTCTAAATCCATCCTCTGCTGCTTGCACTGTGCCTCACTCTGAAGAAGAGAAGACAAGGAGGAGGAGGAGGAGGGGGAGGGAGGGCGCCATGGCAAAGTGGATAAACTCCAGATGAAGGGACCATTTCTCTGCTTCCGCCCCGACAGCGACACCGCTCCCGACAGGCATGCCTTTGTGGCCACAGAAGGCAGATAAAACGGTGCTCACGAAGCGATAAGGGCGTCACAGTGCAAAGCTGGTTACATTATTAACACCTAGGACCCGCTCGCCCCCAGAACACAAATACTCTCCCTCTGAGAACACCTGTTTAATTAATCACTTCACTCTGGCTCGGCATTCCAAGAGAAAATGCCACAGACCCGCCTCAATCACCCTCATCCCACTGCTGTTTGATGCTCCGATCATGAAGAAGAGCAAGAGAGAGAGAGAGGGAGAGAGAGAGGAGGGGAAATGAGAAACATTTCTAAATTTGCAGTGGGTTTAGAAAAGTTGTCATCGCTAAAGGAGAACTTCACATAAAACGGATTCTACATCAAAACACTTACGGTGACATTTCTTCTCTCCCTCTCTGTGCCCCACTCAAAGGAGCAGAAGTTTTCAGAAATACAAAGGGTTCCGATATGCAAGCATGTGTGCATGCAGAGATAGACAAGTGTTTTATTGCTCTGAGAAGCTGGCAGAAATTGTGCCTCTGTTGTCACATAACTACTTTTTTCCCCCCTGCCTTTTTAATAAAACAGTTTTCCATGTCCACAGCAGACGGGAAAGTGATCTAATTAAAAACACAAAATAAAAGTTGTGTCTCTTTATTCATACTTTTTAAAGCGGTTAGGCAGCCTTTGTTCTGTGAAAATTCTTGCAACAGAGGAAAGTTTCCCATGGTGAACTTTAAGGGCTCCACTGCAGAACAGAAATTTGCAGTGCTCAAACAGAGAGCATGACCAGTTTGTGAGGGTGAAGCGGTTTAAAGGGGAAATCAATAAAATGTCTGACAAAGTCTCTGTGCATGAAATTCTTACTCCTTATTCACATTTAACCTTTTTATTCAAAAACATCCTAGTTTTAACACAGAACTGTTGTTTTTCAGATTTATAATCAACATCCATCCCTGATCTTGTGCTCTGCCTCACCGTTTAGCAGATTTTTAAATTTAGAAACCTACAATATCCACTGCCTTTATCCCCACTGGAACCTTCTTCCACCACCTAAGACTGTCATTGGTTCTGCAGCATCACTGCCAACACTAATCTTTACCATCTGACCTATAATAATCTGAACATATAAAGAAAGCTCTTCATTTTTACTCCCAACACTCTGCATAGTTTTACTTCTGATATAAAAATATTCAACAATCCAAAAAAATGGGTGCTTAGTTTTAACATACAGTATATATATTTTATTTTTTATTATTTTAATAGTAGGTTTCTTAAAATGTTTACGCAGTGTCTCAAAACCCAGCCTCGTAACCCTGGAGCTTCCTGCGGGGCGATGTACACAAAGCTGGCATCCACAGCTTCTTTGAGTTTCACATTCTCTTTAAGGCATTTAACGCACTGTTAGGGTTACGATAGTGCAAGAAAGCTGAAATAACAAGTCCTCATGAATCCCTAGTCAATTATCACTTTAAAATGCAAACCTATATTTTAATGCTAGCATGACGAACATCAACTAGCTGGAATGCTTGTTCTGACATGAAGCTTACAATTCCAGTCCAAACTGGCCAATGTTATCTGGGGATGTTTTAACATGATAGACAGACAGATGGATAGATATGGTAGCAAAAGTGATGATAAAACTAATAATAATGACAATAGTAATGATCAATAATATCACTACCATTTAAAATTATTAATATATAGATGAAGGAGTAGGAAGGTACATAAGCTTATTTACTCCCACCCCTCCTCCACAGCCAATAACTAATAATTAGTTAATTTACTTCAAAATGTTGCATTTCATCAACATTCAGTAACCCCAGTAATCTGCGAACAAAGATATATTTTGCCATATATTTACACAACATACACATACAAACATGGGATCATCACAACTAGCATGGACATATAAATACACACACTGTGTGTTTAGTGTTTAAGCACATTCATGTGAGAGACCTTCTTCCTCCTTGTAAAAATCATTTGTTTGAAAGACGTTTTAAACTACGTCATGCTTGGACATCACCTTAGTTCATCACTCAGTCTGTCCCAAAGTTTCCCGCCACAAACAGACAAACTAAAGGTTTTTATTGCTGTTCCAATGCTAGCATGTCTGAATTTTAAGTGTTAGGAATATTCTCCTGAAGATTTTTTTGTTGCTTTATACATTAGTTGTTCTCTTTGAAAATGAACTATATCAGAAAATGTGTACATTTGTGATTTTAAGACTAGTGGGTTTGCATGATCCCTGTAACCAGTGTTATGAATCCTTATCCTTAGAGCCCTTTTTTGTAATAAAGAGTGTTTTATAAGAAGTTTACAACTTATTATGTTGTATATTATCACACCACGAAACCTGGTCACATTGACTCTTTCAATTTTCACACCATCATAAAAAAAAAAGAGACAAAATGCCTGTTTTCAAGTGGGTCAGCCTCATTTACACACCAGCACACTTAACAGCCTCCTGCTGAGTAGGAGTCGTATGCATACAATTTAAAACGGTGCATCAGTTGGATAATTAGCCAGATGACCCATTGGATCTGTGAGCAGCTGAAATTAGATGAACATAACTGGGTTGATTTGATACAAGGATAAAAATGCTGTTTTAAATAAATGAATTAAGTCTGTGAATCTGTTGATTACGAGGATGCAGAGATTGCTTGGCAGGTGGCCAGCACATAAAAACCTGTATCTGACATCAAATGAGGAAAATTCTTCTTTAGTTTCCCATTTCCGTTAAATGTCGTGTGAAGTTTGTGTATGAACAAAAAACATTTACGGTAATTTGAACAAGAATACCTTCCAGTTGGGTCCAAGAGGTCCTCTACCAGTTTTAACTGACTTGAAGATGGCTGGATCCTCATCTGGCTTGTAGTCCTAATGAGAAACACATTTTAATACTTTATTTAAACTTTAGCATAAAAAAAAAATAAAAAACTGAACTAAGCTGGGTAGGAGCTACATTTTTTGTAAAACATATGAACACTTCTCAGAAAGGACACAGCTGACCAACTGATACTCTCAACACAGAGTTAAGTTCAGGTTACATAAAACATCCATTTGATGTCACTAAGATTTAAGTTTAATCAGGTGACACTTTAATACATTGATAACAGTGAATCCCACTGCATCTGCAGCCCATGCATTGATGAGTGTGTGTTGAACAACAACTCTTTGATGTTTTGAGCTTGAATTGTGACAACACTCTTATACTCACAAAAGCAGTTCCGAAAACCACACTATCCCAAATACACAACTCTGATTACACAGGTCGGTAATGGTTCGAAGGCACGAAGATCAAATACTTATAGAACAATAAAGAGGAATACGGGTTAAAGCTGACGTCACAAAAACAACCAAGAGAAATAGTTACACAAATAAATGAAATGGTTTTCAAATGATCAACAACTCAAGGGCCCAGTAATTTTAAATAAATCATGATATGCCTGCAGCTAAAAGCTCCTTTTTCAGGGCTACTGGCCACCAGGAGGGTGCCAAACATGTGAAAAGAAATGGAAACGCACTCACCCTAACACTACTGCACACACACAGTCACAAGAATATGGCTGCTTTAATGCTCAGAGCTCCATCACTATAACAATACACTGTGCAGCACTAATGAGGTCTGTGAATCGATGTGCCGTGGTACACGAAGAGGAGCTACTCCTCAAGTAAAAAGAGTGTGTGTTATGTTGTGTATTTGTCTAGTTCCAGCAGCACAGTGAGCTTTAATTACGCTAACAAACTCATCTGTGCTGGCGGTACGCCCCAGGCCCTGCAGTCATGCCTGAGGCTGAGGGCTGATAGGGCCCTGAGACACAACACACTCCTCCAAGCAAGGCAAACACGTCCGCCTTGTTAACTACCTACAGCAAACAAACATGTACACACACACAAACCAATGCTCCTCCGTCAAATAGCCACCCATTTAATTGTACACACAGAGAGCAACACTGAAATGAGGCAATGAGAAGTCAAATACCAGCAATAATGTGCAACATCTTCAAATGAGATTTCAGACTGCAAAAAGTCAAGCCTTTTCTGGTATTTTAGAATTATGCACAAACTTTGAGGCTAAAAACAAAATTCAAGATGCTGAAACTTATTTAACTGAGGACCAGCAATCTTGATCTGGAATTAGCCAATAATCAATGATTTCTCTTTAAATTGCTGAACTGATTCAAAAACCTTCTCATCACTTTTTACAGTTTTATATGACAAATTACATGTTTTACTTCGTTTGTGTGGACTTAATAAATCAGCAAAAATTTCCTGAACAACATACCTCAAATTATTAACTCATCATCAAACAGTCAGTAAGTATTAAGATAACTACAAGAAGAAAAAAAAAAAAGATAACTACAAGAATCTAAATGACATTTTATGTTGGGAAAATGGCACTCCAGGTAGTTCTCCATTTTATGGTATGAAATATTCATATCAGGATGAATTTCCAGCATTAGATCCACAAGTTTGATCATAAAAGTTAGTTACAATGGCCACTATGAATACATTCAGCCTTAGTACATGGGACAGAAACTAAAGAGAGAATGTGAAATTCTTCCTTTGAAAATAAAATGTAGGTTGAATGTGTGTTAATCAACAGAAAATGTATTTAAAAAAACAAACTCTTTGAAATTCTAACATGGTTGAGACTGTAGTCTTCAGATCTTAAATCCTAAAAATAGAAACAAAAATAAAACTGTGGATAACATAATCTAAATCTTCAGAGCTGGAGTTATATGTAATGTCTTTGTGCCTAAGTCCTACTTTTGCCTGTGTATAATTACCAACATTAGGAACATCCTGCTTTAAAGTGATGAAGAAAAAAAAAACACTCTATGCATCTGTTGGATAAAAAATAATTCCTACCAATGTTTTGAAAAATCTTACATATCTGCAAGACTAGCAGGACAAATCATATTAATTTAATTATTTCCTTTGGCTCTATCAAACTCAGAACATAATCTTAAGTGTTTTTCTCACACATAAATAAAGCTCTAGATGGCCACGCTCTAACTTGGCTTGAACATAGTCCCATGTTTTCCCAAGAGAGTGCTTTGCTCTCAGACTGTAGGTTTACTTGTGGTTTTCAGGGTTTCTAAAAGTAGAATGGGAGGCGAAGCTCTCGGCGATCAGGCTCTTCTCTTGTGGAACCAACTTCTAGTTTGAATTCAGGAGGAAAGCACCCTCTCCAATTTTAAAACCAGTCTTAAAACTTTGATTTCTGACAAAGCAAAAAGAGGTTGGAACTGATCTGGTTTACACGCATGCTGTCCTGCTCCCTTCATGCTCCTGACATTAACTCAATCCCCCCTCCTTTTCCCTACAGCAAGTATCCCTAACCTTGTACATTTTTGTTCACTTGTGTGTTTCCTGTCATTACTAGCTCAGCTGGAGAGGTCTTCCTGTAAAAAAAAACATTGTAAAGATTTGATGAATCTATTAACTTCAGAAATTGATAATTTTACCAATTGGTATTTAAATAATAGTTGGACCTTTCTTGTTTTTTTAATGTACCGCCCCCATAAATTATGCTATATAAGTGGTTGAAATAGAAAATAAAAAGGTATTACAAAGGGGTTTCTTTTACACTTCACATAAAAAGTAGATCTTATTATTCTAATAATTAAACAACATATCGACTGTCCCAAGGATTTAATAAATAGAGACGGGCTTTTGTCTCGTCCACCTCAAAAAGTTGCACATTTTCTTTGCATTATTTGGTAAAAACAAACAATTTAAAAACAAAATATATTTTTTGTCAGTTACTGACTGTTTGTCATTTACATAAAAGATAAATCATATACTGATTTTTTAGAAAAAAAACAAAACAAAACATTTAATGCAAAAATCAATGGATCAAATGCTAAATAAATATAGTGCAATAAACACATTTGTCCACAGAGAGGCACCAAATCAAATTATATATTAAACAGGAAATAAACCTGAACAAGCTTGAACTTACAGCAGCAGAAACTTGACTCCTGTCTGCAATGTCAATGGGCACAACTGCTACATTCTGCCACGTAGAACCATCTAGTTTGTGCACCTAAAAAAAAAAAAAAAAGGTAAAAAAAGTTAAACATACTTAAATGTAATCATTGACATTTTCTCAGTTTGCTTTAACCATAATGCTAAGATGACTTTTAACTGATGCAAATTATATCCTGAATGTTCCCATTGAAGGACAATGAAGGCTATTCTATTCTATCAAAAGAACGGAATTAATGGGAGAAAGACTCACATTTTCTAGTGTTCCCATGTCAGGTTTGTGCCACGTTTCAATTTTAATGAAGAAATTGTCTTTCATGTATTCATTCTGGAAAGTAGAGAAGAGGAAAATCAATGTAAAACTAAAACACCTTGAAATAACTGTGGAGATAAGGAAAAAACATAAGGCTGCATACCGTCACAACTGGAACACGGTTAGTCGTGAGGAGAAAAGGAGAATAAAAAAATAATAAAAATCAAAACACATTTACAAACAAATAACACAATTCACTTTTCACAAAAATTAACAAAAGATGTGCAATCTCATCAGGTGACACAAAGACATTGACAAAGGAGAGGTGTTTTAGGGGGGAAGTTCTGAGTGGAGGACTCACTGGTTCTGCAGTAGGGGTAGGCATTCCAAGCTTTTTCATGAAATACCAAGGAGCCTTCAGGGGCCAGGAGCCTGACAAACCCTGGAACTTTACTGTAATTTGGGGTGAAAAGACCAGAAAGAGAAAAAAGAAAAAACACTACTTCAGTTTTATGTGGTTCCAAAGCAAAAAAAAAAAAAAACTGAAAAAATTGTACAGGCAGTAGTTTTCAAAAAATGAAACAACACTGCCTCTATGTGGTCATACTGTACTATTACCCCAAGCAAAGCATAAAAGCAAAACTAATCCAAAAGCACAAACCTCTTTAGATGGTAAATTTTGTGTGTATACTGTCCTTTCTCTCCATCTTTTTCATAAGGCTCATTCTTGAGTACCTCAATGCCTTCACCACCACCCGTCTCATTTTTACTTGCTTCAGCCACAGAGAAGAGCTGCCCGACTTGATACTGAAACACAAGTTACTAACTTTAGTTCACACAGAAATGGATCAGAATGTATAGCTCCTGCATATTGAAATTTATGGGGAAAAAACAGTTTTAATATGTTGAACTTTGTTTGCTTTATTGAAAATATGTATGTTAGGTTAATTGGCAACTCTAAATTGTCCCAAGTGGGCGGGAAACGTGAATGTTTTTAAAGTGCCCATGACTCAATATTTAAATCAATTTATATTAAACAGGTGTAATCTTTGATGCCTCTAGATTAGCGTTGCACCATTATAACTCAAAATACGCTGTAATTATTTCCTAACGAGCAACTCAGAGATCAGAAGAAAGCGCCGCCTTCCGGTTCTACTGGGTTTCTCCTTATTTGGCAGCCTGACACTTCTGCTGCAGCAGGGGGCAGTGCCGTCGCGTGAAAGAGAAACGAAACTGAAACTAAACACTACACGGTCTATGGGCAATGGTGGCGGCACTGCCTCGCTCCAGTTGTCGTGAACGTGCATGTGGGAGGAGAATTTACCATATAAGCAAGTCCGGATCACTATGACCTCATAGCGGGCTGGAGTGAAAAAAACGGTTTGAAACCTGCGTCTGAAATCTGGAAGAGCTTCTCACTGGCTGTACTAGGAGACAGATAGATGCCGTTTTTTTTTTGCACTTTCTGGCAGGTTTAAGGTGAGAACTCAACGTTGCAACATGATAGATAAGTCAGAAAACACGGAAAACCATGTCATGGGCACTTTAAGTCTCTTTTGTCTCAGTGGCCCTGTGATGGACTGGGGACATGTCCAGGTTGTCCCTGTCTCTCACCCCAGCTCCCAATTAAGAAAATGGATGGATGTCGTCTTTATTTAGGCTTCATTGCTTTATTTATTTTATTAAATTGTAGCCAAAATTATGATTTAAAAAATATATATGTAAAGCAGTAATTAGCTTTGCTGCATGTTGCAGTTATTGCACCTATCACCTGAATGCTTTTAAAGTAAGCAGAAATGAGCTAAAAACAGCCTCATAATGGAGAAATTAAGTGTAAATATGTTTTTGCTTTTGTTAAATACATTAAAACATGTAATTATTTTTTGTCTTTAAACTACCTTAATAATGGGGTGTTTTTATTAATATTTCCATTTCCATTAACAATAATAATAATATCTAAAATATAAATGAGAAAGATCAACAAATATAACATTAAAAATAATTAGACAATCATTATAATGGTAAAAAAGAAAAACAATGTTCTTACCTCTTCAACACTACAGGGTAAAATCACACGGCTGCAAATAAAGAAGAAAGTGTGTTCAGACTCAAACACTTGGCTCCTAAAGGAACTCACATCACCGACAGTAAAATGGATCCATAATGAAATAAATTACTTGGTAAAATTATCTGACAAGAACAACATGCAGCTATACAACTATAATTTGGCTCTGTCATATTCTATTAGCAGACAATTATATTCAGAATCTCGTAATTGTGTTGTTGCTCATTTTGTTTCAACAGGGTATTACCACCTTGAAGGTTCAAACAAAAGCATTTATGAATACAGGGGGTTTGGGGAAGAATTATATTACTTTTCTACTAAAATGCAAATGTCATGTTTCAGAAACTCTCAAACAATTATTCTATTTAATTCAAGATGGAGCAAAGAACAAATCTATACAATAACAAAGCTGTATATAAATAAATAAGTTTGATAACATCGTTGGGTCTTTTGAAACCACTAGCTGGTGTTTATAAATCCTGTTATCCCATGTAACCTGGGTTTGGAGTAAACTGGTGTTATTTGGCACCGCAAAGTGTGTTCTCTAACACCAACTGTGGTAAATGGTGTTTATAAATTAGACTGGTGTTATTAAGGCAGTCTGTAGGGATATAAAGAGCTTAACACTATTATTGTCATAGATAAACTGTCTCCATGTAATGCGATCCTCTACTGAAATCCAAAATATACCAGAAGATGATCCAAGATAGTGGATGAGACATTTTAAGCAACATATGGACGTAACTCATGTGGTGACTCCCTGGTGTCCCTGGCTGTGGAAAAATACCAGTTCTTTACGTTTTTCTAAAATAAAACCAGTTAAGAACCAGCTCTACCACCACTGGAACCACTTTAGTGAAAAACCCTTTTTAAAAAGGCATCACATTCCTACTTGTTTTCTGACAGTTGTCTTCGACTTGACATGAACTACAGCTCTTCAAAGGTCACTTCTATCTTAGCCACAGTGTCAATGGCTAAATTACAACAGATATCAATGGACCAACAAAAACTAATGAGTCAATAACATTTTGTTGTTGTCTACAAGAGCTCATAAACAGGGTATAGTTAACCAGAGTCACGTTTGGACAACAAACATATGGTTTCCTCATGCTACACCAGCAAGAACTTTGCTAAAACTGCTTTAATGAATAGTGACAAAGTTATAATTTACATTGTACAATTGCTAGACTTCTGCAAGAATTTTTATAGTTGGTTGGTATGGTAACTTATATTCATTTGGCTAACACATACCGCACCTACACGGAGTGCAAAAAAAATCACGGTAATAGTTTATTTATACTGAAAACACGTTTGGAGTAAAAAACTGTGGTCAAACGGTTGGTTTCCATTCTACATTCCATCTAGAGCTACAGCATTCTCAAATACATGAAACTCATTCAAAACATACACTCATAGAGTGTTTGCAACTATGTGCCATATGCCTATATAAATCTGCACAGTGCACACACCTTTGAACTGAGGATTTTTTTAAAATCATTGATTTAGTCTTTCATAAAAGCTGTGGCAAGAAAATGTCCTGTCTCGTTCTTGACGTGCACCTGAACATTAATCCAATGAACAGAGACCCTCTACTGCTAAGAACAGGAAACTTTTCAAGTTCACTCTTTCTAAGAGGAGGGGGGGAAACTATTAGTGGCCTGTTTGACACTCTGCTGACTTCAGCAAGATGAGAAACTCATCACTAAAACTAAATGGAAAAGTCAGAGCCAAGTACATTCAAGGCTGTCTAAAACTATGAGCCAAAAATGTGAATTTAATGAGATGTGAGGGGAGAGGAAGCAAAAATTGTAAACAGACATTTTGGGATGAGAAAATTATTAGTGGCAGAGGGTATGGGTATTAAAAAAGGCTTAATCATAAAATATCAAAACTAAATGACAATCTATAATCAGTGCACACAAAATTTACACTTCTTTTTGTCCTGAAATTGTTCTGAAGTTGTAACATTCTGTGCCTAACAACCACTGCAACATTTAAACCGATGAGTCAGAAGTTTCCCCTTCCTAACCACTGAACACAATGCAAAAAAAAGCTGTAGTTCTCTCTAGACATAAATTCAAATACATACTTTCTTGTTGTCTGACAAACAAAATTAATTTTGTTTAGAACTGATGTTACTACTTTTGTGTTTACAGTGAGATTGGACTAAAACTGATCTTTATTGTAACCAATCAGGTAAAAACTAATTATTAAAAAGTAGAATCCTCTGAGCATAGCCTTGCAATGAATGATGTTGAGTTTTGAAATTTCACAGTTACAGTCCTCATATGTGAAGCAGCAGCTGAGGCTAAATGTGAAGCAAAGGTTTTTAAAGGAACAATGCAGTAAATAAATTCTAATTTAAAATCATGTCCAGGAAGGTCAGTTTGTGACTAACCTTGTGCATTTGTGCAGTTTATGCCAATTCTGAATTTTAGGGTCTGTTTTTGTTTTCCTCAGAAAATGTTTTAAGTATTTAGGGTCATATGGTATATAGATGCATATAATGCAAAAATATTTATACAATAAGATGATAGTTACATAATTTCACATAACTAATTCTAGATGTAGATTACAACTTTTCCTATTTTGTTATGTTTCTAGATTAATTCTCACCTTAAGTCACTCATTGTTTTATTTTGAACCGACAGTGAGCTGGTGATGACCAACATCATATTTTCCTCTGTGCAATTCTTGTAATTATCATGAATTAAGTAAAATACAATTTAACTATTTTCTCCATTAATGGATGATTCACACTGGCCCCAGTGTTCATTTCCCCCCTTTTTAATCATTTCAAATATTTTAAATACTGAAAAACAGTGTTCAGCAACAACCACAGGGTTATTTGCTAGCTGTAGCTGTTGCCAGACATCTTCAATAGACAGTGAGCAAGATTTACTTTACTTTGCCTGAATAGCAGGAAAATTCCCACCTTAACACTCTTATAGAACACAATGTTCAGCCCATGTCCTCAGCCCACCCCCACCCCCAAAATCACAGGTGATTGGAGACGATGGTTAGTTTCTTCTGTTACTTTGCTGAATGATGAATAAAACAAAGACAATGCACTAGATCTGATTTTAAATAGGACAGTATTTAAACTTTCATTTACTCAGCTATTTTTTTAAGATAAAATGAAAAACGATTAGCTTATCTGTTTAACAATGTTTCCTGGTAAATACAGTACGCTCCACTTGTCCTTGATTTTATATTTAGGATAATTGATTAAATGTGGAGACTTTACAGAAATTAGTACAATGTTTAAAAGGTGCTGCTACATTGTAATGACAAAGACATTTTTGTGTTTTCATATCGCCTCTGTCTAAAACGTTAGTAAAGTGGTAAAAACGACAGGAGCTAAATGGGCTGTAAATCTGATTGAATCGAAGGCTCAACCTTTGTTTATTTACTTTAGGAGTCAATCCTTTTTTCTTTTTGGCTTCTTGATAAACTGTCGAATGCATATTTCTCTCTGAGGTATAAGAAGCAGTGATGGGGATTAGGACACGATTTCGAAAGAACATTAGAAAACTAACGGGTTGTTTAGTTCGGATGTGTCATTTTTGTGACTGGATTTAAAGCCAACACTGACTCAGTTTACACGTATTTTCCTAAAGCCTAGTTGACTCAAAGAAATGTGAATTTGAAACGAGAGACAAACAAGACAGCACCGTTTTTCTTGTGAAAGTGGGTCGCCCCGCTTCATATGAGTGTCAGAACAGAAAAAAACATAACTTAGTGACTTCCCTATCCAGGTGACGCTTTCGGTTAGCTAACTTAGCGTTAGCAAAGCATTCGAAGTTCACCATTTCCTAGAACACAAATGCTGGGGCTCTTAGCGGCGACAAATAGTACCACAAACGTTTTTAAAAAACCAACAAAAATCGTATCAATATGAGGTATACTACAGACCAGTACATACAAAGCAAGAGCTGTCAAACAATGACATGCTGCTGTCAAAGCCGGTGGGCCAGAACAGCTCTTAAGCAATCTTCCCTCGTGTGCCTAAATCGTTCACCGACAATAAAAGTTATCACTGCCGTCCAGTTCCTGATAAAAGAACCCTGAATAACCCATCTATTTACTATGTTTCAATTGTTATTAGAAAATGGGTGTATGAAACAGTTTACCGGAAAGAAAAACTTACTATTCTTTGATAAGAACCATCGTTTCTTCGTTTTCTTTTCGCTAAAGCTGGCACAGCCCAGCGCCGCTTATTGATACTGACGTCATTATCCGAGACCTCCGCCCGGTCCCGCCCACGCGAGCGATGATTGGTGAAGGAAGAAGAACCCGCCCACTAAATGAAATTAACCAATGATAGTCTGTCTGTCTATTTGTTTGTAATGCAAGTCAGAAATACAACAAAGTAAACATGTTTTATTGAAACCGTTTACTGATAAATGACAGATGGTTGTTGTGAAACTGCCATATTTAATCTCAAAAAGTCATGGGCTAAAAAGTCATACATGATACTTAACACTGAATAGCAAGAGAATCCATGCTTCAGAGCAGACACTCAGATCACAAAGAAATCAGGCAAACTGCCCTTTTTGATTTCAATAAAAAATATTAAATCTTTTTTTCCCACTCTATCCATCTTAACATGGTACAGATTTGTTCACTTTTTAATTATATAAAAATGCTTAATACTGATTGTGAAACACAAAGGTAATTTACAAAACATAATAATAATTATTTTTAATATTAACAACAATAACAAACAATAATAACAATAACAATAAAAATTTTAAAACAAAAAATTGAATGAAAAAAATCAATAGTTGTTGCATCTTGGCCCACACAAAGATTTTTTGGAAACAAAATAACAAATTGCATTTAGATCCACCTGACACAGTTACACACAAACACAGTATCAGGTCGTTGAGTGTTTCTCATTGCCATTTACAGTGTTATGGGCACAAAAAACAAGACAGTCTCTAAAGCATTCATGTGCCTCCGCAGGAACACACTCACTACCAAAGACATCCTTCTGACTGTCAGTCAAGCTTGGACCGATAGCAGTCTTGTAAAAGAGTCCTACTCCTCCAACACACAGGATAATACATTATAGACAATAGAAACTGACCATTATTTTGAACATTTCAGCATTTAGAAGAGGGAAAAAATCTTCCAGGTGACAGGAATTTGTATCCGTTGCCAGCAGGTAGTCGGATAGAACGAGCACCAGGGCTACTGCTTGTGGAAATAGTAGGTGATGGGGCAACTTTTCTGGGGTTGGAACAGTGGTGTCCGTTGGAAGAGTTCTTGCTACTGCTATCCAGTCCCAGCTCCCGCAGCTCCAGGCTGTCTTGGGCATCATTAGGGGAGCAGCGCCTTGGAGAAAGGTTCAGAAGGCTCAGTACATCTCTACTGGCAGAAGCAATAGGTCCAGAATTGCTGTGGATGGCTTTGACAGGACCTAGATGATGTTGCTGAGCTGCAGCATTAGCCCAAAAGGTCTTCAGATTGTGGATAGCTTGGACTTTTTCATCAATTACCCCTCTTCGTAGCCGATCCAAATCTGGCACATCAGCTGATGTAGAACATGTGGAGCCTGTAGAGGAGTAGGACAAAGCAGGAGATGGAGCACTACCAGCTGGAGACTGGTGACCAGAACTGGGAGACACATTACTTGGAGAACGAGAAATGTGGCCACTGTAAGGAGAGCTTGGGTACTTCAGTTTGAACTGTGCATGGCTGTCCAGAGTGGGTGAAGGATGGCTGCCCTCCTTTTGGGAAGACTCAGAAACGGCTGGACTGTTGTATCCAGAGCTTATCTTCTGCAGAGAAGAAGAACGAGATGGAGGTTTGGGTCTTGGGGAAGACTGAGCTCGGCCACTGGCGCTGCTGTTAGGACGGCTGAAAGCGCTTGTTTCAGAAGAGCGAAACGTGCTGCTCCGAGCTGAGGTTACTGTCCCACCCTCTGCTCCGGATCGCTGAAGACTGTTCACAGCTCGTAAATGACTGTGAGTCTCCTCAAGAATTTTCTGAGCCAGCTCCTGAGGATCAAGTTGGACAGTTTTTTCTTCCTGAGACTTGACAGTACTGTCTGTCTCAGTACTGGACTGGTCAGATTCACCTGTATCTGAGCTGCTCACCTTACCCACCTTCTGGAATGGTGAGTTTGGGCTAGGTACCAGGGATGTTTTGATAGGGGATGTGGGGGTGGAGACACTGCCTCTTGAGGATACTGATACGGTGTAGCCTCTCCCTGCTCCTGAGGATCCACAAACCCCTCTGCCTCCACGATGGTGTCGCTGGCTATGGCCTGGCGGCAAAGGTAGAGAATCACAGTGACTTCCTAGTGGCTCACTGCTGATAATAGAAAACCCCTCATATTCCTCTTCATCACCCCGTGCTCCTGGTCCTGAAGCAGCCGCTCCATGAGGAGATGAGCGACTACGGGGAACATGCGAGTGTTTGTGAATGGAGTAGTGTGCCGTGGCTCCACTGCGTTGCCGATGACCAAGAAAATCACAATCTGACTTAGAGGCAAAGCTCATGGAGGAAGTTACAGAGCTGAGGCTATAGACAGAGATGGCATCTGATGCTTGATTGTCCAGACAAGGAGGAGAAAACGGAAGGCTTGAGAATCCCATAGGCAATGGATTTGACACAGACTGCGCTGAAGCTAAAGATTCAAGGGAAGATGAGCTGTCTAAGCTCAGGCGCTTTGGCAGTTCTGTAGAGTCTAAAAACAGAGAATAGAAGAAAATGTGACATGATAAATTTTAAGAACAAGTTTTTCTTTTAAGAAGAGTTTGAAAAGGAAACAAGTTTACCAAAGAGCGCCAACAGAGACTGGAGAGCAAAGTGCAAGGTGCGGCGGTTGGCCAGCTTGCCTGTCTTCAGCACCACTTCTTCTTGGCCTACCTCACATAAGTCAAATCCTGCACACAGACATAACATGAGTTAGCAAACGTAAGTCCACATGGACATGCATGTTATTACATGCTTTCATGTGTGCCAGTATGTACTTGTATGTATGATGTATGTGTTCAAATTTGTGAAGTAGTTTGTGAAGGTATTTTTAAAAGCTGCCAAATACAAAAATCATTACTTTCACTGTTGATGCAAAGCAATTGGAAAAGTACAGGAGTCTTTTTTTTATTTTTTATAATTGTTTACCTACCAAGAGCAGCCAGAAACTCATGGCATCCTGGGAGCCTCCATAGCTGAACGCTAATGGACACCTGGATGGGCAGCAGGGAGAAGTCCTGTTCTTTCTCTCCTGTCTGGAGTTGAACTAGCACCTGGTGGAGCTTGTAAAGAAAGAAGAAAATAATATTATGTGATTAAATATTAATTAAATAATTTAAATTAACTCAAGAACAGACATTATTTTTGCTCCTTGTGTTTTAATTTTCATCTGTAAATCTTTCATAATAATATTCAATCTGTCTTTTAATGTGATTTAAGTCCATTAATGATTCGGGCAAAGGAAAGGAATTAAAAACAACTGCAGGGAATTAGGACTCTAAGGGTTTGAGTTTTGTGGGGACGTACATGTGACCTAGGAGCTGACCTGCTCCTTTTGTTTGGGGTTTACAGAACTTTCCATTCCAGTTTATTTATAAAGCACTATTAAAAACAACAACAAAGGCTGAGCAAAGTGCTGTACATAAAAACCATGATAAGAACAAGCAGAGGGCTGAGGATAAAAAATGAAGTAAACTTAAAACAGGGACACCTTTGTCAGCTTGATGCAACTGTGCAGAAAACATGCCAGAATGGTGCTTACATCATAGTTTTATTCTTGTTACGATTCTAAACTTTCTTCTGACCTGAAATGAACCCAGGATGTAAATTCTTAAGTACCTAAAATCCCCTAGATCTGACTCCAGCGATGGAAAATTATACACAAAGCAATGGCAGTTTGGCTCTATTTAAGCATGCAAACATTTAGCAGCATCAAAAGAAAACTGAACATTAAAGTCATGCAGCCTCTGCACGGAAAGTGAGTTTTATTGTCTAGCAAGATATAAAAAGTGGAAAGTAAAGAAATAGAGTGGAATGAAGTGCAGGTAGGTGAATGCACACTTACCATGGCCACCATATTTTTAACAGCCTTCAGACCACACGTTGGGTGCAGAAAAGAGAGAATAGGCTTTTTAATTGCATGCACACAGGCCATACACAAACAGGTACAAAAGTTCAGTTTCAAGAAGGATAAAAGCAAAAAGTGAAGTGTTTAATATAGCATAGTGTTTGGTGCAATCAGCATACATGATTAGGCTGAGCATATTCCCCGTCTTGTGCATTGAAACTGCAATTTGCCATCTCACTGCATGTTCTTTCATAGTGATTGCCACTTTAGAGATCAAACTCAGCAGTGTAAGATTAATCCTTTAGTATCACAAGCTCGGGTACAAGAGAAAAATGGCTGGCATTGTAGCTAAGACTATTCTGGAAGAGGTCCTAGTCAGGCTTCAGTGTAGTGTTTTAATGCAGATGCAAGAAGAGCTGCCATTGTAGTGTGTTTCTATGATGTAACTAGCAAGAAATCTTTCTATAAAAGCAAACAAAGCTGTAAGGAAAGTAAGAAAACCTGCCCCAATACATCTTATTATGTCTTTTGACTGAGAAAGCAGTTATATTTTAAAGTTCAAAAGCATTTTTCAAAGTTGCGGGGGGCCTACCCGGTTGATGAGCTGCTCTCCTGCCTCTGAAGCTGTGATGAGTTTGCACAAAGCCTGGAGAGCTGGCGGTGGCAGACCTAAGGGAATGGAACAAAGAAACTTCTTTATTATTCATACAAGACATTATTTACATGTTAAAACAAGCAGAACTAAAAGCGTGATAGCTGAAGTGACACAAGCGCAGGATTTTTGAAAACTTTATCTTTCAAACAATAAAAATAACAATGCGACTGATATATTTACTCTGTTGCATATTAACCCTAAACAGACTTCGAAGTCAAAATCTCATTGGGCTGCAATTGTTGGCAACTAATTGGAGAGACAAAGATGGAAGAAAATATGCAGATTTTCAGTTGGAATCATGCCAAATTGGTAAACAAAACCCAACATGTTTCACAAATGACCAGGTCACATATGTACAGTATCTAATTACGATCAAACTGCAACAGTTCTGCAACCATCTTACAAGTGCTCTTGTAATGTTCACAGTTTAGTCACAAAGTGTCTTAATAATGTCTCATCTTGTATTTACCCTGATTTTATTAACAATGTGGTCACCAAACACTCCTAAAGTAGCATCACAGCTATAATGAATTTACAAGATTAAAGTATCTTTTATATTACCGCGGGTATTATTATAGCACTTTTTGACTCATAAAATCTAAATTGAGAAGGGTTCCAGATGGATTTCAGACTCTCAAGACAACTATTAAACTATTTTAAGAGGGAACTAAATCCTGTTTTGTCAGCATGTTAAAAATTCCTGTAACACAAGAGTGAGACCCTGCAACTCACCAGGAAGTCGAGATCCCTCAGAGGCATTCTGTAACTCCCTCACAAATGCCAATCACAATTTCTTGCCAACAGCTGCAGCCCAGTGAGATGCTAGTTTAAGAATCTTTAAAAGCTATATGTAGTAAAAATACAAGAAATTCTAATTCTATATCAGTTTGGGATCACAGAAAGAGACAACAGAGACTGAAATAGGTTGAATTCAAAGTGATGTCTAACTTTCCAAGATTCCTGCAAACTCCTTTTTGTCATATTTTTTTGTCATTTTGTATTTTTTGCCATAGAAAATTAGGAATTTTACAGCTTTAAAAACAGACCATGATCAGTGAGCTGTACCAGTGCCAGACCCAACATACTGAACAGATTTTGAGTTTGTCTGATTATTATTGGGGATGTATAGTTTGGCTCAACATACCCAGTAGTGACTGTAATGTGGTGCTGCACTGCTGGAGCCTGTCTCCTGGGTCTGCTGTAGGAAAGAAGACCGCGGCAGGAATCCCAGGGCCTGCAGAGTCTAGACGGAAGCCCACAGCTGTCAGTAAGGCCTGCCAGCCTGGGACTCCCCCCACCTTGTTCTCCACGCTCTGCTGGGATGTATACATGGAATTTCTCTGTCCGTTCTGTATCCTCTGAAGAGACTTCTCCACCTGAAAGGAGGTTGGACAGCAGTGCATCAGTTTGTTTGTGTCTCGGGTTGTTATTTTGTATCTGTGTGTGCTCATGTCTCACCAGGTGGAGTAAAACTCTCAGAGCATCACGAGCTCGATCTGGATACTGCAGAATCTCAGCCAAGGCTTGGCCAATCAGGGAAGACGGGCTGTTCAGCTTCACATCATTACCAATCAGCATGTATCCTGAACAATGTAAGAAAGCACAAGAAAAATAAGTCAAATTAAGGTCCTTGTTTTGATCACGCTAAGGTTGAATTAACGCCTCTAACCTGCCCAGTTAGATGGGTGTGAGTACTGCTTGCTGCTCTGGACCGTTTTCATGGCATCTGCGAGTGCTGCACTAGCCTTGGTCCCATTGAGCAAGGCAGAGTAGAAAGCGTGGACAAAAACCTTGGAGGCTGCAACGGGTACAGGCCACAAGGACACAAGAACACACTGAGCGCCAGCAGCCAGGAAGGCTCGGGTTAGCCCCACCACTCCGTCTGCTGTGACCTTGCTGCTGGACTCTTGGTACGACCTACAGTCACATAAGGCACATTCACAAATCTACAAGTTATAAACCAGTACATTTTTAGAATTTATAGAACCTTTAATTTCATATTAGTTGACAATTTATCAGCAATTTTATGGCACAACTACCTTTGCAAAAACAACTGATTTACTTCCTTAAAAATTGATATTTCAAAATAAAACATACCAAACAATGTCACCATTTAACCAGTCTACTCACCCCAACACGACCAGCTTGACAGGCAGCCTCAGGTCCAATATATCAGCAGCTGTGAGCAGGAACTCCTGAAGAGGGGGACTGTCACAGATGCTCTCCACATCACTGCTGTCGTCCTGCATGTGGAGAGACTCTGGGATGGTGTAGCCACTTCCTGTGGAACCCTTCCTGCCCCGACCACTGCTGCCCCTCCTTCCACTAGCACCTCTGCCCATCGTTCCCACTCCCACACTGGCACCCGTTCCTCCAGGAACACCCTCTGGGTTTGGGGTGAGCACCAAAGCTGCCAGCTTCCAGGAAATGTGCGTGGCGAAATGTGCACACTCCGCTTGTGTGAGAGCACTCATCACCCTCTCCTTGGTGGCAGAAGAGCCAGTGAAGGGTTGGCACCCCAGCAGCTCAGCAACCATCAGAGCTTCTTCCTCTGCAGAGGGCATGGGCCCCCAAAGCCAGCGGTCCATCACAGGTGAGGGAAGTCTGGGATTCCCCACCACTGCTGCCATTGAGACACCCCCACTTGTAGCGGGTCCAGGACGACGAGAGTGAGTCTAAGAACACAAAACAGTTTATATTCAAGTACAACAATCTGAGGATGAAGGTTTGAATATTTATTACAGATTTAGAGGTAATGCATTATTTCAAATCATCTAAATGAGAATTTAAACCTTTGAACTGGATCCAAGGCCATGGATAGAGGGAACAGCAATCAGGCTGAAGCGCTCATATAGGTACTCATTAGAGGAGCTTCCTTTTAGCAGGGCAAAGGGGATGAGGTACAGCTCTCCCTCCAGCACCATCACCAGCTGTCTGTGTCTGCCAACAGGCCCACTGGAGTGCATCAGGCCCTGTTAGACAAAGCAATTAGAGACAAAACACCCAAAAGCAAAATTAGTTCTGTTATCAACCACATTGGACTTTTCTCTTCTTGTTCTTTCTCTAACAAAACTATAAAAAGGCAGTGAGGTAACACTCACCCCTTCCATAGGTGCAATGAGTAAATCATAAAGCGCCCGGAGCGGAGGTTTGCCAAGGTTGCTAGAGCGACGAGACAGGGAGGAGTTACCATCTTTGGCAGGAGACATGGTGTTACTGAACAGGCTGGTCATACTCTGGCAACTCCTGCACACACACACAAATGCACACACACAAATTACATGACTTTATTTTGCATAATATTTTAAAATAACAGATTCAAGACTTCTAGGCAATCTGCTACCTAATGCATTTTTTGAAAGCTCAATTTATTTGTTTTTTCCTATTTCTTCCTGCAGAATTTTAAAGATTTGAGACATACTGTGAATCAACAGCAAAGCTGAATTCTTTAGTCTCAAATCTGATATTTTTTTGTTATTGAGAATGTCACCCAGTCAGTAGTTTTACATCTTCTACATCATGTGTTTTAATGAGCTGGAAGGGGGTTGAAAAGGTAATCAGTTTAAAATTTTTTGTCACAGTAGATGATTATTACAGGTAAAGTAAATGAGAGCAATCCAACCGTCAACAGCTGTAACACATCTATAAAATAAAATCTAAATTAAACCAATTCAGACTAAACTGGCTGAGATCATAATGAAAATAATTAAAGATCCACTAGATGGCAGTATTGTATTGTTGTGAAATACATCTGAAAGCAGTGCTCATCCTGTATCATGAGATTTGATTTTAATGCAGCACAAATTTACAGCTATACACTTATTGTAAAGCAACATTTGGGATATTTTTAACCATTTTAAAGTAAAAGTCCAGCATTTGAATCATGTCTGTTGCTGTGATGGATTCTAACAGCAAACTGCTCACAGGCTCAGACACCCAGCATACTGAGAACTGTGCTAATGGTGGCCCCAAGGTTAGAAGTCCTTTGCTCAGCCCTGCGGGGTCTAGTTTTATGCCTGCACTTGTCACTACTCTCCATCTGCTTCACCAGCCTGAGTTTCTTCTAGAACCGGGCCAACAGACATCTATCCTGGCCTTTCTGGAAGCCCTGGGCCACAGGCTTCCCTTCAGCCTCTCAATACTCTGTCTCCCTCCCAGGGTTTGGCATGAGCCCTTGTGGGAAAGCAAAACAATCGTTTGTTAGTCTGACAGAAGGAATGAGAGAGGAGGCGACGTATCAGCCAAGAGAAGGTGAGTGTAGATTGGAGAGCAAAACGGTGACTAGAAAAGACTGAGGGCACAAAGGCTGGAGGTAAAGGCTGCACTCAGACAGCTAAAAATAAAACAGCAACGCGTTCCTGCACATTGACCTCCTTTCATAATGACTGATTTTCTTAACTTTAAAGCCACGTGACCCTTTTAAAGCGGGGATCCTGTTTTATTCAGTCTTTACTGACAACTTCATCAAGATCATCAAACAATCTCATTATGGGACGACTGTGCATAATGACTTATTGAGTTACACACTGATAGGATTAGACCAACAGAGACTTTCATCATCACCTTCCCACAGTAATCCTTCCAAGCTCCCTCTGTGAAGATTAGTGATAAAAGAGGGTAATTGACAAATCTTTTTATGCTGAGTTCATTGTTCCTGAACACAATCTTTGGTTTTAGTTTATTATGTTTTATTCTTTCTCATTATTTTAGGTAAGTCTGGCAAAACTAGTGTTAAAACCTATTCTATCTAATGAATAATAAGTTTTAACATGAGAGGGAACAATAACAAAAAGAGTGAAATAAAGAAAACCCTAAAAAGTGCATAAATGTGGGTTCATGATACCAAACCTCTAGATGATTGTCTGGAATAGGCAGAGAGGTTTTCTTCATTTTCTCAGGCTTATGTATTGTGATGAGGACAGGCTCCTGAGCATGTGTAGCTTTATAATTCAACGTTTTTGGAAGCCCAAAAGAATGAGCGGATTACTACCGGCAGCCCATTAAAGGGGCTTAATGAGCACAGAGACTCAATTAAAGATGGAATTACCCCCTCATCAAAGAGCAGCTCAACTGTGGACTAGGACAAGAAAATATGACCTACACACACACATACATACACACACAAATGCACACTTACCACTGGTTTGTATTATCAATCAGAGCAATTTGCAAGAACACTTTGCATATTTTTAATAAATAGAATTCTGCACAAGCCAATGATAGTCACAGAAATCCCAGACAGAGCAAACTGTCTGTGGCACGCATACAAGTGTGCACTGCACATACACAGAGAGCACCATCAGAAACAAGGGTTGATAAGGGCTTTAGCAGCTTGGCTGTACTTCATCTATTTAATAAGGAGGAATCAGAGGCTGCTTCTGCGCTGGCGTAACAATCGCAAAGCCACAAAACCAATAATTATCCTTACCCATGCCCATATTTAATCTTTTATCTTTCTGTATTTTTTAAAAAGTGCATTTTTAGGTGATTAATACAGCCGGGTGATATAGAACGGTCCCCCACCTGTTAAACAGGTTGTTTCTCGACACCATGCGCAGGAAGCCGGTCGGATCGGTGACCGAGTTCAGTTTGTTGTTGAGCTCCTCAAACTGCTGGTCCAGCAAATCTCCTGCCTCGCTCTCCGTCTCACTGCTCGAGCACCCTCTGACGGAGACAAAAAACATTTAAAGAGATGGAGTGAGAGACATTCACAACCCTTTAAAAACTGGCAAGGAAATGCATCTTGAGCACAGCACAGACAATACAAAGACTTACATTGTTTCTCTGTAGTTAAATCAACTCCACATACTCACGATCTGCCATAAATACACACTATTCAACCCACACACTTGGCCCAATTTCCCAGCCTTGAAGCCCACTCTCTGATGATAAGCATAGTTAAATCCTTTCATTATAATGCTGGTAATGCTGATCTAGTCCAGGGGGAGTCAACCACCCCCACTCTTACTCGCCACCACTCTCTGCCTTCATGTCTGAACTTTGTTTTCTCTGATGTGCCCATATCAAGTTAACTCTAAGTGAATGTCAGCATCTTTACTCTCACAGGATCTGAATCTCCTGTAACACTACAGAAGCTCTCATCATCTCACACCATCACAAGCCTTTGAAATCCCTGCAGCAGGAAGATCATTTGATGATGTAGTAGTTCACTCACTGTAACACTCCACATCGTATCAAGAGTACAGTTTAGACAATAAAGGGATTTAATGCATTATCCTCTAAATTTAGTGCAAAAATTCAGCATCTGTTCTTTCATCCATCCTGTTCATTTCGGCTCCACTCGTGTCAGAGTGCTGCTGCCTCTCGGTCTGCACTCTACGTAGTGAATGGGCTGGTAAGTGGTGCCATATTGTGCCCATCCAGGCGCAGTGGTGTGTATGCAACTTCCCACTGGAGTAGTAAATGAGCTGATAATGGGGCAGGAGGGCCAAGCTGCCAGGGCGGCAGAGACAGGCACTGCTGGGGACTATGGATCAAATCCCAACAAGAGGAACGTCAAAGGCAAGAGCAGAACCTAAAATGTCAGTGAGCGACTTTAACTTTCAATACGTGTCACTAAACCTTCCATCTCTTTCTGCAGAGTGCCTCTGGCTGCACACCCTGTTGTCTGTTATTTACCCGCCTCGGCTTCTTTGACTTTTTCCCACATTGATTTTATCACCTCATCTCAACCTTCTTCTTGAAAGAAAACCACTTTCTCTTTTCCTTTACTTCAGGTGCACTATTTGTCAGGTGGATTCTACATTCCTGGAGCCATTATTCCATTTCATGTGAGGAGAGAGAGGACTGCTTCAGGTGCTGGGCAGAATAATGTTCTTTACACACAAATAACACTTATTTTAGCCAAACTGGGGGACATTGATTTGTATTAACAGAAGTTTGTGTAATGAACATTGACGTTATTTCTAAGTATCTGGTCCAGATCAAGAAATGGATTATGTTTGTGTGACAATTGACCTTTTTCTTACCAGCTCACACCCTCTTTCAAAAAGATTCCCCCTCAGGAGGTCATAAATTCCTGCCTTGGTGTCGAAGAACCCTCCTTTCATCTTTCTGTGACAGTAAAGATAATGCGGATGCTAATTTACAGCTTGGTGACACTTGTTCAAATAACTTTTCAGGATGTGATCAAAAGGAGTTCGATCACCCACAGACTAGAGGGAGCCATGAGGCCCCCCCTCACCCCTCTCTGGCTTATCAAAAGTCTGCAGTCCATCTCACTCTGTGGGAAGAACCTCACACCACCTTTTCTCACCCAAGAAAAACAAAGGAATTCCTTTGTCTCTCCTGTCTTTAAAAATGTCTCTGATAACCTCCCTTCACCCTTACAGATTCTAGATGAAATAAAAACTTCAATGTGATACAAATTGATATAAAGAAAGGTTAATGTCCACAGGTTTACTTTTAAAATGTGTTTACAAGATAAAGTTTGATTTTTTCCCTGTTTGATTTACTTAGGTAAAAGTTCTTTGGTTAATTTTCCTTGAAGACTTTTCACATTGTTTATCAACATGATACCAAATTATCTCTTTTAAATCTAATCTAGTCAAGCAACTAGAAATGTTATTCGTATGTACTCTTAAGCTAAGAGTAACTGATTTCTCTGATTAATTTGATGTGGGATTTAATGTGTTTCTATGCTTAGAATAAACATGATGCACGCAGTCTAAACGGTGATTCTGAATAACTTCACGTTTCAGAGAGGAAAGTGGTAAGGTTTATTTTATTAATTAGAAACTTTATTCCTCTCATCAAAATTTAATCCCCTCTAAGCCATTCTTAAGTACTTCCCCTTTATGCAGATGAAGGTGGAGTCAACCACACCATTGGCTGAACCCGACTCCACCCCTGCCCTTTAAAACCAGAAGGCGCTAACTGCTAGCTCTTCTTTAGCTCTTCTTCAGCTCTTCTTCACCTCTTCTTCGCCCCTTCTCTTCTTCTTCGCTACTAGCTTCTCTCTCTTCGTCTCCGCCTCTCTGCGTAGATGACCTGATGACCTCACCGGCTCGCCTGCATGCTTGCCCTGCTCCCCCCCCACCAGGGAGCTGTGCAGAGCTGCGACATGAGGCCTTCCCGGAAGAACACACTCTTAGACTTCAAGTCTTATCGGCGTTAAGCTTTCTTTTATTTTCACGTTACATTCTTCTTAACCAAGTTTAGACGTTTTAAAGTTTATTTTTCTTTTATCCGTCGTTAGAAACCAAAAGTTAGACGGCGTTAATCTGAAGCTAAACTAAAACGAAGACATCCTCCTGCCATGAGAGAGATCGAGCCATGCTTGCCCAAATCCGGAACCTGCATCCTCTCCAGCTTGCCTGCAAGACCTGAGTGGTGACCTAGGAACACCTCCTGATCCAGTGACCAAATCAACTCCGACCTGGTAGCGAACCACGAACGAGTTGGAAGGAACAGAACCACTGCGACATTTGTGTATCCGTATAGGAGCCCTCAAAAAGGTCTGTGATGAACGCATTTGTGGCTATTAAGAGTGATGCAATCTGGTAAAGCAAGCTAAACTTACCTCTCTTCATCCATCCATCCTCCTTAAATCCTTTAATCTTCAACTTCCCTTCATAGGCCAATAAATTAGCTTAATTTCATTAGTAAACCATTTCTCACTCTGAAACATTAGTCATTAATATTTATTTAACCTCAATAATTCATCTTGTTAATAAATTGAACTGGTTACCAAGTCAAATTCATAACTTTGCTGTTGCTGTTAACATGTTCATTTTGAGGTTTCTGTAAATAAATTTATCCGTATATAATCATAAATGGGCTTCCAGTAGTTTTTGTGTTTTTCATATCGAAAATGGGTAACGAGCTTACTTCTTTCAGATTCAGACTGATAAATGATAATGATAATAAAATACAAATAGGATAATATTCAAGGTTGTCTCAGCTTACCTTCCAAAGAAAATGCTGGGTGGTGCCCTAATTACGAGGTTTTGACTATTATTATTAATTATTAAGAATAATTATAATAATAATATTCAATATATACAACTTTATACAATATAACGCTACATTTGTAACCACTGTAATAAAAAATGTGTCATTTGTGCAATACCTTGTTTACCTGGTGTTGTGTTTTTTTTTTTTTTTTTGCTCTAATAACGTTCCGTTTAAAAAACAAATAATGAAAAAAATAATGTGGATAAAATTTGTAATGTTAAAAGGTAAGAAGAGAACAGGTTATTAAAGGTCAGTTTCCTAAAAAAAAAAAATCATTTACTGCATAATTAATACCAGTGAAAAAGACTAGTGATGAGCATGTTATGATAAAACTGACAAAATTCACTCTGACGGCCTTAAACATCTTACCTGCTGTAGTAGGACTCTACGCCCAGAGCCTCGCGAGCACTGGAAATGTGCTGCTCCAGCGAGGAGCTGCTGACCATTCCACTTCCACCTCCTTCCTGGAAGTCTGACCCTCCGTCTGACATGCCCTCTCCAAGGTAAACTTCATGAAACTTTAGGATTCCTGTTGAGATGAAGAAAACAGAGGCAAACACGAAGAGCTGACAATTTTGAATTATATGATTTTCCAGCAAAACTATTAGAAGAATGTGACAGAAAGTGTTACACTCTGAATGGGAAGTGCCCATTTCTGCTGCAAGTAACTAAACATATCTATGTAAATAACACGTAATGCAAAATTTACAGCAATTTATAGATTTTAACCCTAACCCTAAGATATTTTTGAGATTAGATTTATTTCAAAATGTCACAAATTTTCTTTGGTCTTGACCCAACTTGGTTTAGCTGTTAGCTCATCAAGGACAAATCTCTGTTTTTCCAAACTGAGGTTGTTCAATGGGTGAGATATGAATTCATTATAACATTTCCACAGAAACCAACAACCAAAGACTTGAACTATCACTGTAAAAAAATCTATTTCCTACCTAATCCTGTTCATAAGATGCCTTTATGACTTACATTACCAGAAAATACTGAATCATTTTACAAGAGAGCTGTGAGTAAAACCATGTGTAGCAGTGCATCTGTGCAGCCAATTGAATAAAACAAACAACATTCAATAAAAGACAAGAGTAGGCTGCATGTGCCATCTGCTGCCTGCTAGATTTGTTTCAAGCAGGAGCATCAGAACGGGCTGGGAGGCGCTCAATGAGAGACGGACTACAAGCTGTGTGTGTGTGTGTGTGTGTGTCTAAGTGCTGTAACCGTGCATGTCCTCTCATGCAAATTTCATGCTAAATTCATTTAAATGAACAGTAATTGCACATCATCTGTGTGTATACGCACACTCAGGACTAAATGCTGCAAATTTTGCACAAATGAAGAAATCATGGCTTTAGTGGCCCTTTTCATTGACTGCACTCTTTGGTGCTGGCCGTTTTGGAGTGCCAGCTGGATGCCAGGGAATGCCAGGAAGTGACAGACAGGCGATTAGTGAGCAAGTGGCTTCCTCTTAGCCTGAGGCGATATTTAACGCTTTGAAGATCTACACTGGTCCCTGTAGTTTTCCTCCTGCTTGCAGGACTTTTGCCGGGGGGGTCAAGTTCATCTGGTTGCCTGGGAGCTTGTCTTGATCAAATGTTGAGGGCCTGTAGCATGGGACATGAGTCACTGCTCTCATTTCCTCTTTTTACAGCAGACAGCAAAATGGGGCAAAAGTACAAGAGTATGGCAGCCTTGGGAATCATGTGACATGCATTGTAATTAATCACTGCTTTGTCTATGCTCTTAGTTAAACTTGAATCTGATCGGTCTTATATAAGTAACTGGACCTCTGTTCAAATATGACTAAAAATGCAGACATTATACAAACATGTGCCTGCAGTAAATAATGCCAGAAGAAGAAAAAAGTCAAACAAACAGAAACAATGAAACAAAATGAAGAAGTAACAAAAGATGATGTTCTGACTCGATGTAACAGCCTAATCTTTTCCTCCTGACATGTGGGTGGATGCTCCTGCATATTGGCTGTGTCCCAATCTGTGTCACTGTCAATTAGCATGGTTCATTTGCAGATGATTTCTGGGGTGAAAAGCGAAGCAGGGGGCAAATCCTCACTGTGGAGTGGCAGGTGGCACTTCCACTTGGTGTCAAAGATGGTCTCCTCACCCCCCTGCAGCTGAAATCAAGCCTCAAGCCTCGAGGCCTTTTTTTCAGCTTTGATTTGAACAAGTGTGTGTGTGTGTGCGTGTGTGTGTGTGTGTGTGTGTGTGTGTGTGTGTGTGTGTGTGTGTGTGTGTGTGTGTGTGTGTGTGTGTGTGCGTGTGCGTGTGCGGTGTGTGTGTGTGTGTGTGTGTGTGTGTGTGTGTGTGTGTGTGAGTGTGTGTTCTTTCATCTGTGTAGCTGATTGGCTTTAAATTATGAACAGAAGAATATCATTTCCATATAAAAAGTATAACCCAGCTTCAACTTGATTGCCTTCTAAGTGTAGCCGTTGGTCCTAACATCAGAGGAATTCATATTATTCATAAATAAATTGTCAACAGGATAAAAGTGTAACTACATGTATTTTAGCAGATTAATAAAATAATTCACAGCGTGATGGATCAGTAGGATAAAACCTCACCAGCCCCTGGAGCCAGCAGCCAGCTGTACAAGTAGCCTGCAGCCATTGAGAAATACAGGACCAAGGACCTCTGGCTGTTGACGGTGTCCAAAATGTGCTCCACTGTTACCGGCGTGTAGGGGTCCGAGTCCTGCTGACCCGTCTGCCTCTCTACCAACAGATCGGCAAAGGCTCGTGTGCGGCCCCGCTCAGCCACTGCCAGAGCCTCATCATGGTGCCCTGTGGAGTTCAGAGGTCAACGTTAAATAACAGGCAAGTTCTAAAACCTAATCTGTCCCAATTTCAGATCTGACAGAGCAATATAGGGAATTTACAGCAGGAAAAATGAATATTGGCTCACCCAGGCTCACAAGGACCCTTTGGAGAGCCTGGTAGCAGGAGGTTTGCAGGTCAAACAGAGAGAGTTTATAGTCTGTGCTGTGCTGGGCTTCATGGCGGATGGTTTCAAAGAGTGCAGATGCCCGGTAGAGCTGAAAGTAAACAACAACAACTAGATTTTACACAATGAAATGGTAAAAATGATGTAATTTCTATCACTGAAGCTCAGAGATAGCTTGTAACTAGACCAAGACTCCCACTAAAGTGTCTTTCTTCACAATGACTACAGCTCATTATACATAGAAGCAGTCACAACTCTGTTCATAAGATAGTTTGGATTCAAATGTCAGTAGATCAGTGTGTGTGTGTGTGTGTGTGTGTGTGTGTGTGTGTGTGTGTGTGTGTGTGTGTGTGTGTGTGTGTGTGTGTGTGTGTGTATGATCCACCTTTCCAAGAGAGAGACTGATTTGGCCACTAGATGGCAGCATGCCACCTCAGCGGTCATCACTGATCAGCCCTCCTCCTACTTCTGCTTCTCATTTCAACCAAAAACACACTGAAGAGTAGTTTGACCAACAAACACACATAACTTCTCCTACTTACCTGGATCTGCTAACCAACTACCTGCTCGTGTAATAAACACCGGGAGTTCAACAGGCATCATAGTTCTACTCAGTGTCTGACGTTAGATTGAGGGAATGGGGAGACAATGAAGAGGGGGCGGTAAGCAATGTTGCACACAAGCCAACCAGAGTTTACTTGGAGTGCTGATTCATGTAAGCCTTTATTGATTTCCTATTTCTGCACTTATAGCAGCCCTGTAGGATGACTAGCACTGCTACAGGGCCACTCTCCAGGAGTCCTGGACAAGCAGAGAGAGTAAAACACAGCTCGGCTGTGTTGGTACCAGACAAAGAGCTGCAGTAGAGAAAAGGTTACTGGTATGGATTCTATGATTTTTATTAGCACAGTGGCTTTCGTAGGTGATGGAAGGAGGAATAGCGTGTGAGTATTCCTTGTGAGCACTTGTATATGGATCCACTGCAGCTGATGTGGTGTGTTCCAAGGTCATGCAGGAAAGTATGTCAGAGGGAATGAGGAGGAGGGGGAGCCTGAGAGTTCTGCTGCATTAGTGCTAGGGACCGAGCTGCTAATCTAAGGCTGGTTCCGCCGATAGGGCTCTCTGTTCCAGTGCTACTTCAATCTGATAGTCCTCTGAACCTCCCCTTCCAAATGAAGCTAATTTCTCAGAGCATCTTTCCTCCAGCCTGACCCTTTCCCGTCAAACACGACAAGGAACCATCCCAAATGTGCTGCATCCACGGGGACTGTGAGCAAAACCCTCAACATTATGAAGCTGTTATGTATTCAGACAGCACTCTGGCTTTACTGTCAGTGACACAACGCGGCTTTTATCTGACATGTAAAGTGAATGTCAATGTCAAGCCGAATGGGTAACGTAAGCAGAGCTTGTTACACACAAACCTTTAATGATTTCTTTTAAAAAAATGTCCCTCCTGGGGAAGTCTCATTCTTTGTCAGATAATATCAGATGCAGAGGCTTAATCTACAGTAGACCACTGATATTTAAGGAAGCACGGAGTTATTGATTTAAACTTGCCGAGACATGAATGTGAGCGGCTCTCAGAGGGAGCGGGCACTGCTGAAATAGCTGATCTGAATCAGGACACGTCAATCAGAGAGTCACAGCGAACACCAGGATCACAGCTAGGGTGATAAAACACAATTAGGCTTCAATAAATAGAGAATGAGGAACACGAGGTCAAGTACTCCTGATCTACACCTATGGCTGCTTTTTACATTTAAACGTGAGCATGTACAATTCCAGAAAGAAGTGGGTCAAGATATCTACCAAGGTTATTTGCAATGACAAGAAAAACCCATGAATTACCATTTGATCTAAAAGACAAAAGTCTCCTTTCCCACTTTCAGCTCACCTAAAGGGATATAAAGGCCAACAGAAACCAACAACCAACATAAAGGTCTAATATTTCCTAAAGGAATGCTTATCATCCACCACCTTTCATGCCAGAGTTTTGAACTAAAATCAATGCTTAGAGAAATTGTGGAATTATAGATGTTGTGGTCAAAAGTTATGTGTGATGTTAAAAACTGTCTCGTGCCATCTGTTAGCACTCAGAGTGTTGTGAATGATGTTTAACTACGACCACATCAAATCAGAGCTCATTATCTGTAAAGATGACTGAGTTACATCCAATGAAGAGTCTCTAAGAGTTTGGTTAAATTTGTTCACTGGTTCATGAGAGACTCTGCTAACCTACAGACAGGATGACTCCAGTAGTTAAAGGCAAAGCTGCACAATAATTATCTGTTGGGCATGACTCTTAACTACAACACAAAATCAGAGCTCACTATCAGTAAACTGACTGATTTACTGTGATTTTTGTGTTTTCTAAAGTAAACTGTCAAGACTGCTATCTTGAATTGAGTTAACTCTAAAGTTAATTAGTTATAGAGGTACTTCCCTTAATTAGTTTTGAAAGTTTCATTTAATGTCCTCCAGTGGGTCATTAGATATTTTGCCATCACACAGATAAGATTGACTCCAGCATGGCAACGTTTGAAGCAAATATGTGACACAATCTGTGAGAAGAATGTGTTAATACCTCTCAGCTACTAGCACATCAACTTTTATCTGACCTTCTGTTAAACTGACTGGGTTACAGACATATTTGTGTTTTCTGATGTTGATCAGGTTGACTTTAGACAGGATTTTGTCCTGGTTGCAACAAGGATGGTGGACTTAACTGGAAAGCAAGTGTGCATTGGAAAATATGTTGCTTTGGCTTTTTAGAACAACAATTTGCTCTAATTGAACACAAATTCCTCAATATGACTCAGGAGCACTCCGGCTCAGCTCTGGTCACCACCTTGGTTCAGTTTCTTTCCAAGCTTTTGTTGTGGAATAATTGCAAACAGGCAAAGTAAAGTTTTTTTTAAATAAAAGTATGATGTAAGGCTGAAAACCAAAAAAAAAAAAAGCTATCTGGGTCACATAGATGGTTTGTGTGTGCATGTTTCACAACAAAAGTGTTGTATTTTTTTGGACTAGATCTTGAAAATGAAAGCTGCATGAAAAAAACCTCCCTATAGACACACATGACAGCCACTGCTGTGGGCTGACTGTCAGACCTGTGTGAGAAAATTACACGAACAAGAAAATAAAAATAAAAAAATGAATAAAATTGGATCTTGGGCAGTACTGTGTGGACACACGGCAGAGAGAGAGATGTTAAGAGGATATTCCATGCTTGCCAGGTGGGCAGTGGGCTGAAAAGGAGAAATTGTGTGTGTGATGCAGAGGTTTGAGGCTCCTGAGACAATACACACTGATATGGAAAAAAAAAATCTTCCCTCATCTGTCGCCTGTCTGCGGCGATGACAGCATTTACCAGATCTACAGACTCTTCAGCATACTGCCAACAGGCGCGTTCAAGCTCTACAACCACATCTCCCCTTTTTTTTCCTCCCCTGCTGTTCTTCCTCCTCTGGGTTCTTTCTTTCAGCATAAGGTTATTACTGAAAGCTTATTTCCCACCCTTTATGCGTTTGGACATCTACCTCCACCTCTCATTTGTAAGCGCTGCCAACCTCTAAGCCAACAGATGTGGGCTTATTGGAGGTCAGTTTTAACTACAAGGGCTGGAATTTGCTGGAAGGAATCCAAATCAAAGGGAAGTGGATGTGAAGCGAACTGAGTCAAGGTGACTCGAGGCAAGAAGAGGAAGATCCGAGAGATACTTTACCTGGTGCTGGGCCTCCTCCAGGTTCCCGCTGGCCCACAGAGAGAGCCCCAGACGATGGCGGATCTTCGCCTCGTCCTCACGCCGAGCCAGCTGCTCAGCAAGCCGCAGGCCTGTCATAGAGGAGGAAACGGCAGCAGATGAGATAGGGAGCGGAGAGTAAAAATTATTCAGAGCAGACCGACTCGTGTGTATCTTTGAGAGTAACAGATGTAAGCATAGCGTGGTACTGATGTTCTGACAGCGAACAGGTTTAGAATTTTGGCCTCAGTTGTAAGAATCCAATCGTGCACTGGGTTTTAAACACACACACACACACAGACATGCCTCTAGCAGAGGTTGAAGAGCGTTAGAGCACTAATCGGACTGCATAGTAATCAATGCGAAGGATTGACTGGCTGAGCAAACACAAATACACGTGGAACGCCTGCAAGAGGAAACCCACACAATATCACAAAGACGTAAACAAATATTTGGAAACTCATTGATGGTCTAATAATAGACTTCATGCAAACACTGCAGAAGGATACTTTATTGTGTTTGGGTCACTTTCAGAGTTGCCAGTGTGTATCTGTGTGTGCGTGTGTGTGTGTGTGTGTGTGTGTGTGTGTGTGTGTGTGTTCAGTAAGTCTTCATCTCATCACCTGGGGAGTTTATGGTTTGTTTTCACTTGTATCCGCGAGCTGAGAGGTGCATGTGTCCTGGGTCAATTACAGAGAAGAAGATGCCACTCCGCTCAGGACAATGATAAAAAAAATATAATTTTAAAGCATCTGAGCCACGCACACACACAAGATGGTAAATGATCAGCAAGCCTTCCTACAGTTTACAAAAGGCTTTTGCTTATGCACAGTCTCACTTTACAGAGGATATCTGTGACAGAAGGGTTGAAACAGGCTTTCGGTCAAAGACAGGAGAAAATGGGCCAAGCCAGCCTCGTCTGAGTCTGCTTGTCTCTGCTTTCCTGGAAAACAATCTGTGGCTGGACCAGATAAGCCAAGAACAGAAAGTGTGACCTGGAAAAAAAAAAGGCAGCCTATTTCGTAAGTCCAGCACGCCATACATCCCATAGACTTCATGACTCCTCCATGGCCGCGCCAGTCGGCAGCCTTTGAAGCCAAACCCACAGCGGTCTCCTCTCTCTCCTTATCTCCACACACACCCTCCCTCAGCCTGCATGCCCTCTTCCCCCGTGCATCTGCTGCACTCCTGTTCCTCTCCCTCTCATCTCTACGCGTCTGTCCCCCCCCACATCACCACCACCACCACACCCCATTCTACCTGTTTCATCTTTACCGTGGTGGCAGCGCTCGCAGGGACTCTGCACTGCTTAGGGCTCATTAGGCGCTGGAGCAAGAGAGAGGAAACAGATCTAAATTATCCTTTTCATTCTCTGACAGCCTCACCCCTCACTCTTCTCAACTCCATTTCTGAGCCTTTCATCTGCACATGCACAAGCACACACACATATATACATCCACACACACACACACACACACTAGCAAAAGGAAAAAACTCCTATCTTTCTCCGAGCTACTCTGTGATAGTTCTTTATGATCAAGCCTGAATGTCAACCAACTCTATGTTTTCTTTATTCTTCAGCTGACAGTGAAATAATACATGTGAATTATGACTCATGCTGATCTCTGTCTCTCCCCTCCGCCTGCCTTCCAGCCTTCTTTTCTCTCCCTCTGTCTTTTCCCTGCCTATTACTCGCTCAGTCCCTCTCTTCTCCCACTCTGTATCATTCAGTGTCTGTCACTGTCACTGTGTGTGCCTTTGGTGTGCCCGGCAGGCACAGTCACGTAGCTGCGGCTGACACAAGGATGTGGCCGTGGCTGGCTGCACCCTGAAGAGCAACTAGAGAACACTTTAAAGGCTGCTTGACAGCTGGGTGAGAGGCCCTCTGCAGCCGCCCAAGGCCCACACACACACCTGTGTCTTCAGTTACAGACTCCGTACACACACACACATCTGCACGCACACTGTGCTGCTAACAAATAACCTGGTGCACACATCAACAAAGTGCCTTTTGATCATGACCACATGTGGAACCGTGAGTAGAGTCTGTGATATTGTTGAAAAATGGGGATAACAGCATCACACACGCTCTCCATGGGGATGAGGCATTGCTCGTGCTGCACAGGATTGTGCAGATGAAAAGTGTCACGAACAGTTGAGTACCGGATGACAAAAGAGAGCTAGAAAGTGATGTGCAAAGCCTCGCTCTGCTCTCACCTCTCCACTGCTGGTCAATCCTGTCATAAAAAATTTAAAGGGGGAAGAAAACGGTCAATCCAAAGTATTTATTTTTTTATAAATACTGACACTGATCTCTATCCGTTCTGTGATTTAACATCTTCCTCTGAGATTTGCTGTGTTTTTTATTACCAGAAAAAAAAACAATCAGCCTAAATTTAATGTCCTCCTTCAAAAAATATTCACTCCAATGTTGTAAAAGGTTATTTGCATTAAACTCAGACTTAAATATCAGGGCTCAAAACAAGCGTACAGACTGATATGAAGCAATGGAAGAAGGCGGGGTCATTCATTTCCCAATTTTAAAAAAATTCTTAAAAAGCCAGTTAAAGCACCCCAGTTCAAAACTACAGTTACTATGGATCGTTAAGAGCTGACCTGATTTCTGAAAGCCGTGAAATTAAAGATAACACATTTAACATTTCAAGCAAGATCATTTTTTTCTGGTTTTCACAGTTTAAATAACAAAAAGTGAAAAGAGTCTGAAGAAAAATGTGGCTTTCCTCCCCTGTAAGAACCTCATATCAGCCATTTTGAATGTGTTTTGTAGCAGATTTGACTCTTTTGGGGGATTTTACCTTCAAAAGGATCCTGGTTTGGTCAGGTTTCTGAGTCTTTTTGGACACATGACTTCACAGTACACCCTCTTCAGAGTTTTAGTTGTTAGAGATGATTATTTTGCACAGATTATGATTCTTTTTCTCATCATTAGCTTTTCACAGATGATGAGATGTTTGCTTAAAGACATTTCTTCGCTGTAATTGACTCAATTGTTTCTCTGACAGTGAAATGTTCTCTGGCTGCATCACAAGCCCTAAAGCATGATCGATCCATGCTCAAGCGTAGCAGAAGGAGGGATGTTGTTTTCATATAAATTTAAACACTTAATATCCCAGCTATACCTTCACTCACTGCAGACAAATATTGACTTTCTTCCAAAAAACTTGTTTCCAAGATGCACTATACGCTTCCAGAGATGTTAACTTACAAACTTTTGACATGGAATCTTCTGTTTAAGATGCAGGAACTGTTCTGAGTAAATCTACAATTTTAAGTCATATTTCTGCTGATGCAGCTGGTTAGTAAGATTGTTGAGTCCACAAAATGTTCTGAAAGGATTTGAACCCTTTATGACCTACAGGAGCACCTGCACTTCTGTTTTCAAATGCTTGTAAAAGTAAGGCAGAAGAACAATCATTTTTGCATATAAAACTATGGGGTCTCACTTATATATCACACATAGACTGTGTCCCAGAATGCTGTTTTCTTCTACTAATGGGATTTAAAAAAACTAACAAAAAGCACACATAACAATATGTCTGATCATCAGTTCACAGCTTCATCTATTGGATCACATTGGTAATTTAGTCATTCTTTATATTTTGGGGGGAATCTGGCCAAAAAGCCACCAGTAGTGAAGGAGGTACACTCTGTTCATTTATTATAGACAGGAAGTGTCACAATCACAGCTTTACTGGTGGAGCTGAAACATGTTTGTTTTCTGTTTATTAGCTCACAGAACACGTAGAACTTGCACTAATTTAAATTATTGTTATGTACATATTTTCTTTTTGCAAGGTGTGCAGAAAATATGGTAGTTTTATTGCTGTTTTTGTTACAATTTATGAAATTGACTTTATCTCAAAAATGAGTTTAGGAACAATTTGCTGGTTTGACAGGATTTTGAGCAACTTTTTGTCATTTACAAATATATGAGTAAAATCATAGAAATTAAGTTTTAGGTTTTTTTGTTAACAGCAATTTTGAACAAAATATTTAGCTCTATAGACTTATAAGATATATATTATTAAAGTTTATTAAAGACTAGGTAGAGATTTTGATATAGCAAATTGAAATACTCCAAACAATGGCACTTCAGCTTGTACAAATGTAAAGATAAGTTCTGGTGAACTTGTGCTATGGTAGCTTACAAAGGGTTAACATTCAAACAAGGCTTTAGGCCCTGGGTTGTGGTGGTTTATTGTCTTGGTAGTAGCATAGCACATAGGCTACAACTCCATCGTGTCATCAGGGTCATGTTAGCGTGGTGTGATCTTCTGATGCATAGCTGCATCCTGATGAAGTAGCAGGAAAACTTTTTATTTTACAAATTTTCCAGAAATCCAAGTATACTTCTAATACAAAACGTAGCATAGTCATAAACCAGTGTGAAGGAAGGATAAGTTACTTCTGTGGACCTCCTTATTTTAGTGACCTCTATGGACACTCCTTTGTTCTTCCAGACTTCACTTCTACTATTCGTGTTGTGTTCAATTTTTTTAAACCTGAACTACGAAAACTGATTGAGGGTAGAAGAGTCTGAATATTTTTCTTCAATTTTACTAGGAAGAAACCAAAAAAACACGAGTTCTAATCTCTTGAGGTGTCAAACTGTAATCACCATCTAATGATTTTAAAATGTACTAAACAGAAATAAACCCACACACAATAACTGAATGTTTTCAGCTACATGGAGATTTTTAAGTTAGTCTCATCATCTACTCACTGAAATATAAACAGTAGGAATATTTATCTGACAGTGCTAACCCATTAGCATAACACTATATGAAAGGGTAGTGTTATACTGATTATATCAAATAAATTAGTCACCTTGCAATGCTAAACCCACATAGTTACACACAGATAGTATAAATTCATCATGTACGGAGACCTGAAATGTTTGTCTTTTTTCCTGACCCTTAGTTAATTGAATCAAACTGATTTCATACAAACATACATTTAAACTCTAAACGCGATTTGATCATATTGGAGTTTAGACTTTTATAAATCAATGGCTCATTCCATTAGTTATTAAATAAATAAAGCATGGAGAAAATGTAAAAGTACAATTAGTCGCCACAGTGGTCGCACTGGTTTATTGACACTATTGATTGTGGTAATCTTTGAGTGCATCATTGTGTGAAATGGTTTGTGTTTAAGATTTTAAAAGTGTCATGTGACATAAAAGAAGAACAGCATGGGAGCTGTGCAAACGCAACCTGATAGAATCTATGGATCTTTCAGTTAATAATTGGTTTGTTTATATGCTGAGTAGGCCCATGTATTACTGCATGAACATGGAAACAAGTACACATGTATAAATACTTGCATCATGCTCATCACTACATTTCAACAATCATTTTTGTGCCAGTATAAATGTTTAAAGCTGCCTTTTAAGTCTGCTTCCCAGTTTGTCTTTTTTTTTTTTTTTTTTGCCAAAAAAGAAAGCAAGCAGTGCAGCATGAAGAATATAAAAAAAAGATAAACTGAATAAAAAAGAAAAAAAAACCATGGCAACTTTTCAGTTTGGGTATGTTGGCCAGAAATAATTGGCTGCCGGGGATTGTGAAGGCACTGTTTCTTTTTCAAAGCCAGAATGAGGAAAACCACAAGGACAGTGCAGGGAGACACCACCAGGACAGGGCGGAGACAGAACAGTCTGTCACCTTTGTTTCCATTAAAGCTCAACAAGCAGTGGGCGTGTGGCCTGCAGCAGACCCCACTAACTTCTAAGATTTCTAAGGTCATTTATTTTGGTCTGTTTGCATTCTGTTCCTGCAAGGTGAAATACCCAAACATCTTCTTTACTGAAGCGCCAATTTTATTACTTTCAAACAGGGTTCGGCTGCTGTGGAGGTGTTAGAGCGTGAAGTCTAACTGTGAAATCAGTGGACATTTAGCTCACGAATCCTCAGTGACAAATACTCCATGAACTGTCGCTGACATAATTAAATTTGGAGAGGCCAAGCTTCAGGTTTTTATTTCACCATAATCTATTGAGGACACAGAAATGTGAGAGGCGGAAGCCTGACAGTTTCTGTGTGAAATTATTCCTTTAGCGGCTCTCTGCAAAGACCCTTCTGAGAAAGTAGATACAGAAGTGTGAAAAACAGCTAGCAGTAAACAGCAGGAATACTTTGGCGGCATTCTGATAGGTTTGCAAAGACAGACATACACAAACGCTGGTACACCTATACCGCTCAGAGGACAACACAAATGCATAATACACAAAATCCCCCTGTGAACGTATAACACACGAGTACAAAAGCTCAAAACACACACACATGCACACAGCCTAATAAAAGTGTGGAAGAGGCTTAGCAAAAAATAGGCTCTGAATTTCATATTCATGAATTCACAAACTCTAAGCCTATCAGCTCAAGCAACAAAGGCAATCCTTGCTTCCCCCTGCTCCCCTTAACTCACTCACCTTCCTGCAGGTACATGACAGCTTGTGAGTAGTTCTGCAGAGCGTGGTGTGTTCTCCCCAAGCTGCCATAGGCCAGCGTCTTGGCTGCCAAGTCATTAGTCTGAGCTGCCACACTCAGGTGCTGTTCCTGAAACACAACCGCTCGCTCATAGTTTCCAAGTGACTCGTAGGTAAGGCCCAGGTTGCCGTAAGCTCGGGCCTGGCGCGTGGTGCTGCCTGCTTCTTCTGCAATCTCCAGGTCGCTTTGGTGGCATCTCAGGGCTGTTTCGTATTCTCCCATAGCTTGGTACACAGCACCCAAACCGCAGCTGGCATCGCCCTCAAGTAGCCTGTCCTGGGTGTCACGAGCGATGGCCAGCTGGCGCTCCAGACAGGAAATGGCCTGCTCATAATTGCCTAATTGGCTGTGGAGAGCACCGAGCTCACCGTAGGCCTGAGCTTTGCCGCCGCACTCTCCTAGCTCATGTGCCACAACGAGCCGCTTTTCAAAACACACCAGAGACTGCTGCAGGTTCCCCATGGCCCTGGAGGAAAAGACAGAAGGTTAGTATGATATAAATAAATCACACAAGTAGTAAGAAATGTTAAATTAAAGCACAAACAAGACAACAAAGCTTCCATTTGTATTTTTTATCTAACATGAACAAGATGTCTTTGGGTCTTTTATTCTAAGACAGCAACACTTAACAGCAAATCACAATTTTTATGTTTATTTTCTTAAATAATAAATGTTTTATTAGGGAGCTGCAGCACAAAGGAGTTCACACAGCAGAGAGAGTTTGATGAACAAAAGCAAGTTAAGCTTTTTTGTCAGTAAATTGTGTTTCCTTTCCCATCTAGATAACTGTTGATAAACATAGACTAAAAGAGGTGTAAAAGCCCGTATTTAAAATGTTCAAAGCATGTTCAGAATTTGTAAATATAACAGAATTATTTACTATCCTCTACCATGATATGGGTGATCCCTTCTTTCTGTTCTGTTTGAACGTTTTATTCACCTCCACAGACTTCAAACAGACTTTATTCACATTCTCAGACACACTGTCAATTGCTGTGTACCGGTTCAAATGGAGCATTACAAGAATAAAAGCCTTCAGCCTAATTAATGTTGTGTGATAATGCATTTGCTTGACTAAGAAGTGCAGAAAGATGAGAGGCGTTTGTGTTTGATGTGTATTATTCCCTTCTGAACTCATGCATGGCGAATACAGCTGTGTGTGATTACTGTGGTGCTATGCTCACGGTGCACAATGAGAAGAAAATCGTCTCTGAAACGAGCATTTCATCAAGCTATTTGGGTTTTATTTAGCAGAGCAGTCTCCAAGGTTACTATCGGTTCTTTAAGGCAAGAGGACAAAATGAGGGAAGAAGAGAAAAGATACAAGAACTTGTCCTAAACCTCCCCCCCACCGGCTCAGACATCTGTGCACCAAAACCATTTTGCATATATTTAAGGTCAAGGCCACTAGGCTGCTGCTGACACAGCTAGCACCAGATTCACACTCAAACACTGCTCATCAGCAACATGCCTCTAACTATGGGGGTCTTGATAGTGAGAACAAAAAGAGATCATTTACATGCAATCTGCTGTGACTATTAGTAAAACCCAAGTCAATATAATTAGCTGCAACATTAAGCACTAGAAGAAACGAATAGTAAAATTGAATTTGTAATTTTAAACCAAATTCAGGACTCACCTGTGTCCATTGCCCAAGCCTCTGTAGGCCTTCTCCTGGTCCTGCATGCGGTTTAGACTTTGTGCCACTGATAAATATTGGTCATAGTACTTGATGGCTTCCTCAAAGTCTCCCAGAGCTTCATAACAGTCTCCCAGGTTCCCGTATGCCCTGCCCCGGTCCATTAGTGCTTCATTCCCACTCAGCTGCTGCAACGTAGCTAGCTGCTGCTCCAGGTAGCCAATAGCCTCCTCCATCACTCCAACATTCATTTTTGTGATGCCCATGTTTCCATAGACCTGAGCTTCCACAACCGGATCCTTTAATCTCCGGCCTAGCTCTAACTGCTCCTCGTAGCTCTTGAAGGCCATGGCATATTTTCCTAGGGCCATATAGACAGCTGCCAAATGGCCATGGGCTTTGCACTCCCCTGAAATGTCACCGAGCTCCTGGTATACCTCTAGCTCCTGGGTGTGGTAGCCAAGGGCTTTGTCGTATTTCTGCACAAGTCTGTATGTGGCACCAAGAGCAGCGTAGGCACAGGCCTCCATCCTACGCTCCTTAACCTGGAATAAAAGTAACAGTGACATGACTGAATGATGTTTTTGAAATATTTTTTTGTTTGTATTGCAAAATCATATTATAATTGGACTCACCTGATGTGCTAAGGCCAGTTGCTGCTCATAAAACTGAATGGCTCCAGTCACATCCTTTTTACAAACAAATATGTCTCCTAAGTTCCCTAGAGCTCTGAATCGAGCCTGTGCATTGTTCAGGGACTGGGCCAGTGACAGCAAGTACTTCTGACACTCCTCTGCCTTAGCAAAGTCTCCAAGGGCCTTGAAAGCCAGACCCAGGTTACAGTACGCCTTGGCCTGACTTAGTTTGTCATGAAGGTCCTTGGCCAGAGCCAAGTCCTGCTCATAGTATTTGACAGCATCCTGGTAGTTGCCCAGGCAGTAATGGGCATAACCCAGATTGTGACAAACTTTTCCTTCACTCTCCATGTCTTGGAGTTCAGGAGACAATCTGAGGTACTGCTCATAGTAGGGCACAGCTTGAGGAAACTCTCCCCGAGAGCAGTGGAAGTTGCCCAGGTTTCCCAAAGCTCGCGCCTCACTCTGTACGTCTCTGAGCTCACGAGCTATGTTGAGGTGATTCTGGTAGTGCTGTAGAGCACGGTCATGGGCGCCAAGTGCTTGGTAAGCTACAGCCAGGTTGCCATGTGTGGAGGCCTGAGAGGCTCGATCATTGACCTCCATGGATATCTGTAGCTCCTGGCGGTGGTAGCGCACAGCTTGGTCAAAGGCTCCAAGAGCATTGTACGCATTACCCATGTTGCCATAGGCCCGACCCTGGGCGGCGTAGTCATTTAACTCCTGAGCAATGGCCAGGTGTGTTTTGTGAAGTTTCAGTGCAGTCTCATAGTCGCCCTTCATCTGGTGGATGATGCCTATGGAAACGGGAGAGAGAGAAAAAGGATGAAGTTAAAGAGCCACTCAGGGGAAAATTGGAACGGAGTAAAATTCAAGTGCCTCGTCAGCTCTTCGTGTTAAAAACAAGTCATTTGGTTGTTAAAATATGCTCTCTGAGCCATCTGTTCTCTGCTTACACAACACACTCGCCCACAGAATTATGGTCATTAAAATGTAGTGCAATCAAACAGAGTTACTATAACATCAAAATTGACTCTCTTGATTGTTTAAACAGCCTTTGATCACTGTGTCTTCGAGGGATTTTACCAAAATCAACAACTTTTCCACATGGGTGGAAACATGTAATAGAGAACAAGAGAGAAAAACAAAGTAGGTAAAAATAGGGGAATGAAAGAGAGAGAGAGGTAGTGAATGGACACTCAGCAACAACTTTTAGAAAAAATAGAAGAATGTGAGGAAACTATACATAATGAAAAGAACAGTGTATCAAGCCTTTTATGTCAAACAAAAATAATGGCTTTACTCCACAACCAGGCAGCCATCTGCTACACACTCATTCATTCTTCCACTATCCAAATGAATGTGCACACACCTGTATACTAATGCACACTGAAAAAGACAGCAGAAAGTAAAGGGACATCACAGCTTTCCTATTGGAGCTCTTCATCCTTCTGAGATTCAGTTTTAATCTCCGAGTCCTCTCCAGAACTGTCACTCAGCCTCCAAATCTACCAAAGGCACCAATATTATTAAGGTTTACCAAGAGGCTAGACAGCATGACTGCTGGTGGAGAAACCAACTCTGAGTGATCATCGTTGCTTTGCTACGTCAGCGTTGACTAATGGCTCAGTGGGATGTGGGAAAGCCACCGATGGGACATGAGGGAAGGGAATGGTTCTGGAGCCAGAGTGGGAAAGAACCGGCGATGGAGAGGAGCTCTGTGGCTTGTGGTGAGCGTGTGATGGTGGCGTTGGGATTAGCTACCGCCATGTGTGCTTTCCTATTTATTTCAAGCGCAACCTGCCACATTATGAGGCTGAACACAGGGTACATAAACATTAGGAATGGAACCAAACAGACGGCCCTGCTGGCTGAGAGCACCATATTACAGCCAATAACCATACAGAAGACTTTGAAGTGGTTACAGTCTGATTCGTTTGGCTGCACACTGGATGTGTAAAAGCTATGTATATTCACACAACCATCCAGTGCATACAAGAGAAATCTTGTAGAGCCATATGCGTAAAATTTGCTTCATCAGTCTTTTAGTCAAGTGGAAAAGAAAGGATTAATTAAAACATGCCTCCATTGAACGTCTTTGTTGGGGGAACCATAATCAAAGCCTCTACCTGCTTAATCAAGATGATTATTCAGCATGTGGGAAAGACCTGCTGACAAATCATACTCAATATGCTGTTTCTTTGCCTGCTTGCATTCTCAGATTGAAGGTAATGCAACCTGAAGCGACACAGGTCACGGCCCTGAAACATTAATATGCTGGAAGTATTACAGAGTTGAACACAGAGAGAAGCAAACTGATCAAAGAGACGTTTTGTGAGCAAATGACATAATGAAGACTTTAACAGCGCGTCAGATCTGTGGTTTGTAGCCAGTGTGCAGAACAAAAACAGTGACAAGACCATTTGGTTATGCTGTAGATATCCACTGACATTTCCTACACCTTGGACAAACTCAGCAGCTTTGCCTATCTTTGGAGTCTGGAGGCATGTTAAGATTCACAGCAGGCTGCGTGAAGAAGCACTGACAGCCACAAAGTCACTCCCAAGGTTATGCATTCCCCAATGGATGCTGATGTTACTGGGGACATAATGCCTACTGATGTATTACCAGCGAACATGTTCCATGCTGCAGGCTAAAAATGGATCTGGAGCTTGGTGATGGACACAGGGGTAAAAGGAGACAGGCTGAAGGCTGGAGGAAGCACGGCCAGGTTTCAGGTTGGGGACTGGACGTTGCTGCCAAAAAATGCCATAAGCCTTAGGCAATGCCTGGAGCCACACTTGAAGCAAAAAAATATTTTTTATGCCCCCCCATATGGTAAGAGGATTATAGAGCCCGGTGGGAACAGCCTTCTGCAGAACAGTAAATAAAACCATTCCAAACATGACAGTAAATACTGCTGCAATACAAACCTGGAGACGGTAATAGGTTATGTCTGTGATGGTGGGAGGTGAGATAATGTGGCCATAACTGCAACCACCTCAAAATGGATCAGTAATTTAGAATGATATGTGACTTTACTTAATGTCTTTGGGAACAAATAAATTATGCAACTCAATTATTTCAAAATTGCACACAGATTAAGAGAAAGAAAAATGCACAAAGCATCCATTCAAATACTTTTATACAGACATTTATCTATCACCAAAGACACAGTAAAACGCAGACGTGAGGATGGCCCAGAATGATCCTACCAACAATTAGCAAAGAGGATTTTATCTGAAATGTTGCTGTTGCTGATGATTATGATTACAGCCAACCTTAACTGAAAGGTTGTGCCATTTGTTTATATTTTAGAATAAACATAAAATTACAATTTAAACCAGTGCTTGAGAGTATAAGATGTGTGTCAGTGGAGATGCTTATGCTTTTTTGACTCCACTGCAGGAGGCTGGTGTGGATAAAAATATTCAAAAAGTAAAATATTAAAATATGGAAGTCTTTGAATGAAATCCATTGAGGCAGGATAGTGATCACATTCTACGCTACCATATATAGTATAAATAGTTTAGAACCTTTAATTACCTTTTAAAATCCCAGAAAATAAATTAGCTAAGATAATTAATAAGGAATCAAAAATGTCTTACTGAGAAATTGAGGACAGTATTTATCAATAATACTACAAACAGAGATTTGCAGTGAAAAGACATAAAGCAGAGTAGAGTTTCCCAGCTAGCTGTGCTGGTTCTGATATACTAATTAAATGTATCTTTAAAAATGAATCCTGTCCTTCAAAATAAATTCTAATGTTAAATGTCAGATAAGAGGCTCTGTCTCAACACATTTAGCTAGATTTAGATTTCCTTCATAATAGCTGGAGGGCTTGATCATAGCAGAAAATCAAATCATCTCCCAGTTGAACCATTTCACAAGTGTAAAATTGTGAGTGTCTGGTAAACAGAAACATACAACTCGTGTTTCATTATCCGCTAAAGCTGCAGACACAAGTGGGCGGAGCAAGAGGTCTCTGGGCTTAAGGTATCAAATCTTCACTTGCAGACGCAGACATCTCCTGCCATCTGACTGACAGACAGACAGGAAAGAGGAAGATTAAAAAGGGCCAGTGTCTGGATAAATGGATGATAGCTCAGTGGGTGGTCTGCCAACAACAACACGCAGAGTCCTCCAGCTGATCTGCTGTCCTTTTACTCTCGCTCACTGACCTTCACCCGTCCTTCTGCTCGCTAAACCAACAATCCCTGCACTGTCCACACTCACACACAATATCCGATTCCACCTACTGCTTAAAGAAAAATGTTCAGTCCAAACTTTTTTTTTGTTGCACTGCACCACCTCCTGCAGATTGCATTTCATGCTGAATTTGCAGATGCTCCGAGAAAAGGGCACCGTTGCTTAGTTGGGAAGAATAGTCGGGCTCTTTTGATTCATTTAATAGCTCTGCAGTGAGCAAAATAAGAGCTGCATGGGGCAGTTTACACCTATGTATGGACAAAAATGAACAGCGCACTTCACTTCATAGCACTTCTAGTCCAGCCTCTGGCTCGGACTCTGGTCCTGAGATTATGGGGGCCATGAAGGGGAAAGTGCTGAGTGTCTGCTGATTTTCCAGCAAACTGAAACTTGAAGCCTGGTTTAAAAAAGGTCCACTAGCATGGAAAGGTCTTTCAAATGGAGAAAAGAAGACTGGAAAGCTCCATCTCTTTTCTAACCACTGTTCCATTTCCTGCCTCTGCTGGTCAACTGGCTTTACGTGGCCATCACTGGAAAGTTAAAGATGTCAACAACCTCAGATTTGTGTTAAATGTTACCTTTCACTCCCCTCTCCCTCTCCTCATTGGATTCCTTCATTCATCCTGTCTGAACAATTAAGCTAGCTAAATTCCACTGTAAACTCAGGTCTCTCAGGCTCCTTTTTCTAGTCAGACTAATAACACATCTAGACTCGCTGCTGTTTCCAGAGGTTTAGGAACAAAACAAAACAAGCTCCATTCTTCAGCGCTGCAGGCGAGTCTGGTCCCTGTCTGTGGTCTGCTCCAGTCAAAGTGCTGGATTTACGTCCAAACAACCACAACGTGGTGACAAGGATGATGCTGCAGGAGCTCAAATATACACAAATAAGAGATACTTATTTTCTATAACACCCACTTAAGTTAAAATTATTTTTATGAGCAGCGGCCTTAACGTCAGATACAAGCCCTGTAAATCAGACATCTGGATGGAGTGGTTTTATGAAACAGATCTTCAGTATTCATTCCAGGATTCATTCTCTTATGACTTGCAAATGATGAAAGGCTATGATGCAAAAAAAAAAGCATAAGGAGTTTTTCATCCAAGGTCAGAAAGTGCTTCGAGATACGCCAGAAGTTAGTAACAGAAAACAGTGACAGATCTAAATACAGAGCATCTCATTGTCTGATTTTGGGTTCATCTGTGAACTCCTTCTCTCTGTTGTTTTCCTCTTTTTTTTTTTGCTTTTGTTTTTGTAAACATCAGCAGAAAGCATTCCCTAGGGGTGCTGCATAAAAGGAAGCAAAGAAGAAGAAAAAGAAAAAAACATCTTAATTAGGATTTTTGCCTCCAGCCCTTCCAGCTGATGGAGTCAACCTTTCATGTGACTTCTTGGAGACACGTGGTTACGTGAGGAGGTGTGATTCCAGGACAGCCAGCACATAATGGCAAAAACACAAACCCTTCCAAAACCAGCGTTTTAAAAAGTCTCTTTGAAGTGAAATGCAAGTGGGAAATAATACCATTTACATTCTGTTTTGTGAATACCAGAAATGCGAACTACATGGCTCCAGTCTTGTCTCAGATATTAAATATTGCTGACTAGGGGGTAAGTTGGCCAATTAATGAATAATAAATGGAGGCTGGAATGCAACATTTTCATATCCTTTATAGGTCAGAGTGTGCTGAGCCGGGGCTGCTGGTACCGCTGGGCATCATGGTTAGATATTAAAGAACTGCAATCTCTATACAAGTGTACCTAGGAGCCATGTCAGTTGCTGCTCCACCCACGCTATACTGTATGCAACATTAACGGCAAGCTGAGAGGGCAAAACAAAAGTTAGCTCTTCCTCGTCTCTGCAACTTTTTTCTTCCCATTTCTTGCACAATGTTTTCTGCTTTTATCAACGCTTGCTAATCCTCACTCCATCATCTGCTCCCTCTTTGTTTGCAGCGTAGAAGCTTTATTTTTTGAAGCTGGCAACAACATCCTGTTAGTTTTTAGCCTACATCTTCTTGTGATGAGCAGGCCTGCGGGCGCAGATGATGGAGGAAAAAACGCACGCCCTTCCGCCATAAACAAAAACAACAACAATGGAGCAATTACAGACTGATGCTTCACAACCTCTACTTCATTCTCTGTTATCTTCATTATTCAGATCCTCTCGAATCAGCTATTAAAGGTAATTAAGCGATTCATCAAGTCAGTTTCAATTACTGGGAGCTTGACAGCTGCAGATTAGAATCGGTGGGGGTGAGGGGAGAGACAGAGTGAGAGAAGGAAGCATCAAAAAGTGAGAAGGGACAAGCACTAACAGTTTAGGCAGAATGGAGATGAGCAACGAGCTCTCCTGGATGTCAAGTGTTACTGGAGCCACGTAACCATCCAGCTTGTCCAGTCTGTCTCCACGGATCAACAGGCTTCATCGCCACCACCCACTCATTCAACATGTGCTCCGTCTCCAGCCGAAGACCTCTGATACTAAATCAGCTACACTGTCATTACTCCGTCATGACTGGAAGAACTGTAATATTAAAGTTTATGATGAATAAAAGGGCTCTCGTACTCTCTCATGTAATCATACAGAGCTAGGAATAAATTTGCTGCCTGACACAGAGTGCCCACTCGTAATAAAGCTCACATGTACTAAAGAATCATAA
>SSNR01000009.1:2056405-2119953 GCA_006937965.1 Callopanchax toddi | reverse complement strand
CCAGGACCGCCGGGGTTTTTCGTCTCCAAACAGAAGTCACCGTACCGGTAAGGAAGCCGTCCCGTTGTTGACTCAGTGTCCTGACAGACTGGTGATTGGCATTCACAAACATAATAATTTAGCATTTTTTATTAAAATGAATTCACACCGACTTGATTAAAGAGCGCTCTAACCTAAAACTAACAACTCATCGCCGACAGCGAGCAGGCAGCTGGCAGACTAGAGCGGTGCCAGTCTAAGATGTTAAAGTAGTTTAGCTTTAAAAAATCTACACAATGATTAAAACAAGCATCTGTTACACAAACTCCACACAACAAAGGGCTCAATTGATCATATTTATGGGATTATTGATCGTACAGAGTGTTAAATTATCCTACAAATACTTTATTTATCTACATCTGACAACACTGTAAGCAGCGCCACCTAGCTAGGAGCTCCCTTAGCTGACGTCACAGGTCCACATATGAAAAAAAAAAGTGTTTTTAGAAGCTTTGCAAAAAGGGGCACTTTGGACTAGAAAAATGGTTTTAAAAAATGTATTGTAAAACAAAATACCCTCAATAAACATTTCAAATAGTATTTTTGGACAGAGTTTTATCAGAATAATAAAAAAAAAGAACTTAAAATATGCTCTTTAACTCCACATGATATGATCAAGAAGGTACACACACACACACCATTTTCTTTTCCTCCTTGATCTGATTGTTCTTTTTCTCTATTTGTCCATCACAAAAGAAGAGGTTAGGCCTTTCCACAGCTCCTGACCCAAAACGTATTGGCCTTGAAGAAAGCCTTCACTCAGCTATATAGAGAGTTAAACACGTCCACACAGTGATTTCAGGACACTCAATAGAAGTTTGGAGAGTTTATGAGCACTGTGAGGAGGGAATGCCTTCATTGGGACCAGCCAGACAGGATTTAGAGAGAGAGTTAACAGATAAATCACTGCTGTGTTCCTGCTCTGTGCTCCCTGTTTGATTTTCCTGTCAGTCCTAAAGCCAGTACCTCACTGGACTGTGACTATTCACTACTGGTGGCTAAAATACAAACTTTCACTTGGAATCACACAGAATTGAGAGATGTTTTATATACAATAATTTTAACAAATCAACTCTTGTTACTATATTATAAATCGAGGTAAGACAGACAGGATTGGTACATAGGCCTATATTCCTTCAGTAAAATCTTTAACAAATATGGACTCTTAACCAATTTCCTTGATCGATGATCGGCGCTAATCTGATCTAATAACAGTGATGGGATAACAGCAGAGACACTTGTTCCTCTATGACCTATGAAGCATTGAGATAAATGACACCACAGGACCTTTAGCTTGATAATTCCTTCTGCCTTCACAGGACACGTCCACAAAGGATTGATTGCCACTAAAGGTCAAGAGATGGATTAGGACACGTAGATTTGACTCAATTGGCCAAACTCTCAGACAACCTGATTCAATACCCAGAAATAAGCACAAATATCTATGCAGCATCACATGAAGGGAGTGGTGATCCTGACAAGCCAACGGTCCAGGTAATGCTTTTACTTTAAGTGATGAAGTGTTTTTTTAAATATGGGGTGTGCAGTGGTGCAAGACAAATGGTGGATCATTGTTGTTTACATCAGACACTCAGGATCCATGAACTCAAACATCCAAACACAGAGACACAAAGTGACACACAAGTACACTGAATACATCCCGAAGCTTTAACCTGAGAGTGTGTGCATGTGTGTGTGTGTGTGTGTGTGTGTGTGTGTGTGTGTGTGTGTGTGTGTGTGTGTGTGTAAGTCCTTCTGTGTAATGCAGGGTTGTTTTGTATGTGATTGTGTGTTTTTCTTTTTTGAGAATATATTGCAGGAGTTTGTGGTAAACAAACAACGTGGGAGAGAGAGAAAGAATCACAAGTGGCACAGAGAAAAATTAAAGCTGACAGTCTCCGCTGGTGTTGGTGGAAAATTTGACTGTTCCCTTTTTACATGGCGTGGGGGTTTGATTTTTCAAGCTCCTTCTCTCTGACAATGTGCTGGGCAAAACACTGTTTACAGAAATGGCCTAATGTTATAACAAGAAAGAAAGGGAGGGCGGCAGAGCAAGTGAGCGTCCCAGCCCCCATAGCTCCTGTCTTAGAGAGCCCGTCCCTCGTGGCAGGATGTCAGCATTGTTCAAATGCAAAAACAGCCCTCCTGCCTTCTGATATAAACACATGAATCTAAAGTCTGCTAGAGGAGGAAATTGAAGAGGTAGCACACAGGGGAAGTGGGGCACCATGAATGAATCTTAATGTACTCCAAATCAGAGCAAAGCCTTGAAGGGTTGTATGGCACTGCTGTTTATTTCTCTACTAAAGTCAAATCTCCACAGGCGGTGCTGTGATGCCTGGTGGTGTCGGGAATCAATTCTTCTGAGACTTTGTGGTGACAGAAAGGGAAATCACAGCGGTGTTTCAAAGTCATCTGGGAGGAGAGGTGGTGAGGTATACATCAGCATTTGCCACTTTTCAAAGCCTCCAGCAAAGGGCAAAGTGGATAACTCCTCTAACGGGACTGAAGGTGAGGGGCAGCGCGGGATGTGACTGGAAAGGACTAGACTGTCACAAACATTTTGCATCAAAAAGACTCAAACAGAATGCGGAAAGAGGAAATGAATGGGTAAATGAAGCATCTCATTTTGAGCATCTTCCCATTAATGGCTAATTAGTCGTTATCATGCAATTGATTTGTCAAACACAGTGATGCTGGTGAGCCCACATTTGCAACTGAGTGTATTCTTGGGCAATCAATCTAAGGATGCAAAAGTCCACCGTTATTAACGAGAGCTTTGGAGCCTGAAGGATGGAAGGCAGAGTCCCTGCCAGACCACACAGCTGGACAAATTAGGCCTGACAGACAGAGTTCCATCTTTTTAATGGTACACAAAAAAGAGGAGGGGAGAAGAGATTAGAGAACACACAGGTTAAGGTCTGAGGACCCGGATCGATACGAGCTGGCCAGAGTTGTTGCTTGGAGCAGCCTGACACAATGAATGAAATGAAGAGTGACAACCAGGGGCCCAGCCTCTCTGCACATCACCGTTCTCCTCCAAAAGGCTGAGCTGTTGTGCTGCTCTCCTCCAAACCATCTGCAACAGTGAGCAGCTCATGCCTAATGGGTTCAGACCACACCAGATTTCTGTGAAATGGAGGGATGATGGGATTTTTTTCTACTTCTTTCAGTTTTAAGGATGTTTTTCTTTTGTGATTTGAAAAGAGTGGAGTCACAATACCTCAAGTATACTGAAAATTCTGAAGAAGTTGAACGTAAGTACTGATAACTCAGGGTTAATCACCTGCCTAATGCTTCATCCAGAGGGTTCCTTCTTTAGATCTAGAAATCTGTATTTTTGTCAGTACAAGTTTTCTTGGTTTCTTAGTAAAATGTTGAAAATAAAACATTCAGTGTTAAAATAAGCAACTTGCTGCTGTTACAGAAGACAGGGCACAGTCTTTCTGGGGTTTTGCTTTAATAATGAGCCGAATATTATGAGTCAAATTATTGTTTAGAGACACCTGAGGCAGCTTTAGTGCTTTACATGAAAGAAGAAATCATCCACTTTCTATCAAGACACTTAAACCCACATAAACCAGTGGATCAAACGACGGTGGTGAAAGAGATCACTCAGAGTGGAAACACAAAGTTTTTCAGCTGCTTTTATCTCTCGAACACGGTTGGTTACCAGCACCGGCAAGCCTTCCTGACCCTGAAGCAATCCCTCTGCTCATGTTCCCGGACATTATAAATTAGGTTTGCAGTCTGGGTGAATTTACTTTGTTTGGATTTTATAGTTACAAATCAACAGAAGCTGAAAGGCATTTCTGCAATCTGCGTGCAAGATTTGCTAATTAACAAGCAGGTGTTGTGCCGAAATCAGAGCCCCTGCAGAATACAACCACTTTTGTTCAGCCTAGTAATTAAAGTACATCGATTATAAAACTTCCAAAAACATTTGGCCATGTGTTCGTTTTATGGAGTGATTTCCAGTGGGTTTCAGCTGTTGACATGCTGATAATAAAGATCTATTCTGAGTTGGTTCTTATTTCATTTTGCATTTGCTAGAAGTACAATTTTAAATGTTCACCACAGTGTTGGATCCAGACAACATGATGCAAGAACAAAACGACCACCAATCTCTAAAAATTATAGATGAAGGCAGCGTGTGTAGAAACGCATTTGCAGCTGAGGATTTGCATCAGTTAAGTTTTCAGACTGAAAAAGGAAGCTGCTGCTCAAAAAACACAACCACATCAAACAACCTCTAACCTCTCATCTGAGAGTTAAATAACCAGCTCTGTTGCACCTTAAAATGACTCTTGTCATCATGCTCTGAAGTGTTGTTCAGATAAATCAGCTACGGCATGCAGCTGATAGAATAAAAGGACCCTGTTCTACCTTCAGACCAGCACACCGACCATTTAAATCCCTCCTTCCCTCAGTGCTTCTATTCGCAAAATGCAATTACAAGCATGGCAAGGGTGGCTACTTTGGCCTGGGCAGAACACAGCACCAGACCCAACTCTGAGAGGGATCAAAAGCCGAGGCTATCCCTCCAAAACACCCTCACACCTTACTGCTTCATAGACTATGACTCCTTCAAGCTGTAGACTACCAGCCCCATGTGTTCAGCCCCACTGGGCTTTGCAGTGCGCTTTAGCTGCAGGTGGACAGAGCTGGTTTGCCTGATAAAGACTAAAAAGAGGATTTTAGCACTGGCCTGTAAAAAACATTCAGGGGAACAACATGTAATATATGCCCAAAAAGATGTGTGGACACACTTCCTCCCACTGCTACACCGACTTAAGACAATGGTAAGCTTTCTTAGTCCAACATAATGGAAACCAAATCCCAGGAACATTTGGTTCTGTGTCTCTCATGAGACACATCTGCCTCCTGGGGTGACAATCTTCCTTTTATCAAAGCTCCTGTCTCTGTGCGGTTGACACAAAGGTATCAAACCCGAATAGCCTAATTACTTTCCTTAAATCTAAAATTTCCCAGGACAGAGCAGCGCAGATCTACTGATGCGGTCCATTTAAAGGTGGTATGAGCTGCTGAGAATCAGAGGGAAAAGACGATGGCAGATGGGAGATCAAGGACGAGCTAGGCTGTACTGGGGTGTGGCGCTGATGAGACACAAAGGGATGATCTGAAAATAATTGTTACTTTTAAGGGATGTTTTTGTGGAAATGTGAGGCCACCTGCCAGCGATGCCTCCAGCTGAGAGCACACGCCACAGGACTCTGATTGACAGAGAGGGTAAATAGTTGCTAGCAGGGGCCCTGATTGTATCTCTCGCCTCTGGCAGAACAGCAGCAAAGGTGGACGGGTGATTGGCTTTTGTTACAACCCTTCAGCCACAAATTAAGTTGGCAACTCAATCGAGCCAACAGAGAAGCACGTTTGCTCAAAGACGCAACCCACCCTGCACACAATAAGCAAGCAAACAAACAAACAAACAAACAAACAAATAAACAAACGCACATCTGTCTCTGCAACATTACCATAAGTATTCTGGAAAAAACATCTTAATGGAGAAAGATAGACTGAGGGATTTCCAGGACTAAGAGGGGGGTGTTTGAAAAGAGGCCGAGCTAGAAACAGAAAGAACAGAGAAGGAAAATATGTTTACCAAACACTCTGTAGGGACTGTGTAGGAATTTTAAGGCCTGATTTTTGTGGAATGCTTGTTGTGCTCAGGTCACGCAATGTAACGGGGGGAATCTGCCAGCGTAGGAGGAATACTTGCCTCAGCTGAACTACCCCCACTGACAACAAGCTAAAGCTGAAAACAGTGCTTAAAGTGGGGGAAAACTTGTAGAGAAACTTAATCTGACTCACAGCTGACACGTGGGTACCATTGGAATTCAGCTTCAACAAGTCAAGATAAAGAATGATAGAAAAAACAAGACACCAGTGTGGCTTCAAATCAGTAGAGCTTTTTGTCTAAAAATGTGTTTAATAGAAACAAAGATTTAAAAAACCACTGACTATTAATATAAAGGAGAGAAGGATGAGAGTCATCCAACACAAACATCTCTTACATGACTCACACCACATGACACAAACCACTTTAGCCTCAATGAAGTGAACTGAAACTCACATGCCCACAAAACTGGAGTGTAATGCATAAACAGGTATGTACACTTGAGAGTAATTAAACCAGATTGACAGCATTTATTACATTACATCACTCATATCTGCAGTCATAAAGAAATGTAACCACTACCACCTCAGACTAGTAACACTCAGACCTATTAGATCTTCTAATACTGATTTTGTAGTGATCAGAATTTGGAGAAACTTGGCTTGTGATTGGTTGGACCTATTTAGTATCCAGTACTAAAGGAATTACATTGCATTTGGAGTTCTAGCAGTGCTGAGGCCAGATGTGAGTCCTGGAGGAGGAGCAGATCTCCAGCTGAGATTAACCCCTGTGAGGCCTGAAGAGACCACCTCCTCTTAGGATGAACACCTCAGAGGATGAAAAACAAACTAGTTAACAACTTAAGTTAAATTTAAATTAAGAAACTTTCTATCATTTTTATCAAAAGGGTTTTATTTAGGATCCAAGATTAAAAGAATATTTTTGATCCAGCCTCAGTTTTTTTTTAACAGAGAAATGTTAAGTGAGGCTGGACCGTTCTCACTCCACCTGAACAGCCTGAGGGTTTCTCTGCCAGTCTACTGTCCCAGGACCAGCTCAGCCAAGGCCACGGCGATCCGGTCTTATCCTGAAGCTACACCGGCAACCGCAGGGAGAGACACTCCCTCAGAACCAGGAGCAAAGCTTCCATATAACGACTCAATCACAAAAAGTCAACTTGGTTAAAGCGGCTCTCTGGAGCATTTTTCTCTGTATCAAAGTTTTCTAAATGTTTTAAATGATATTTCAGGTCTAAACTATGATCTATGGGTTGAGTTATAATAATAATAATACCTTTATTTAACCAGGCAAAACAGATTAAGAACAAATTTCTTATTTACAACTGTGGCCTGGCAAAAGACAATGTCTTTTGAGGAGTTCCACATCTGTCATTCTGATGAAGACCCTCCTTCCTCCTAGAGACCCCTTTCCATTATTTCTTGCCGCCGACATTTTTCAGCCAATGAAATTCAAATGTCTGCATTTTCTGAACATGCACGCGCATCGACCAAACCAGTACCAGTAGGGGGTGCTGTCGTACAGGACGCTCCGTGTGTTTCTCTGCCGTCTCAACCGTTCACTGAGGACTCACAGCTCATTTCTACTAAAAACCTACCCATTCCCCAGCTAAAGATGGATTTATTTAAATTTTTAAACCTTTCACCTCACAGAATGGCAAGGCTTGACAGGGTTACGCGTTTATTTTGGCCAGAAAGTTCATCCAGGGCCGAGTCAAGTTCAGCTTCAGAGTCCAGCAGCAGCTCTCTGCTAACAGAGCTAATATCAGAAGCAGCAGGGACAGAGAGGGCTCTTCAGACCCTCGTAGTATTGTTGGAATAAGATTGTTAACTGTGAGTGATTAAACCCTACACATTGAGCGGTACAGTTCATGTCCGAAGTATATGCGCCGTGCGCGACCGGACGCGACCGGACGCGACTGGACGCGCGTGTCGAGATGTTTTGAGGAGGAGCCTTTCGACGCTAGATTCAAAAACTGCTCTCTTGCTGAAATAATCCAGAGTGCGGCTTTAAGTAAACACCCGGCTATATGCCAACCTGGATTAGCAAATGATCCTTAATTAATCAATTACTCATTAATAATAATTAATAAATGAAATCTAGCATGAATTATTTTATTTCCCAAACCTAAACATTTAACTCATTTGAGTCATACACACATTTAGTTCTGATTAACTTATTTTGTATTATTTCATATTTTTATTAGTATTAGTGAAACATTTAGAATAATAAAAATTTGCATAAAGTAAAGTTTGTTTCTGTGTCATGTGATTTTTAGTTATTGGGAAGAGCTCCGTTGAATCACCTCAATCACATGTACAGTCCTCAAACAAAATGTTCATATCTTGTATCAATACTATAATTTGTTTTTCCAGGCCAAATATCTGATTACTACAATTTTAAAGATAATCTAAGCTTAAAGTCCAGAAGCAGTGCTTGAAAAGCAACACTTATCCCATAATTCAACAGCCTGCGGAGCCACCTTTAGCAGCACTGACAGAACAAAGGATCAAACTGAAGATGGTTACTGAGACTGATCATAGTCTGCATGAACTTTGATTGATTTCTTATATTTTTCTGTGGGAGTTTACCTTTACAATGTTCCTTATTGTGTTGAAGTTTGCAGACAGTTTTTCCAGCTCTTTTAGGTCCCTGAACAGCATTTAAATCAGGCTCAGATCTGGGCTTTGATTGGGGCATTCATACTCTTTAATCTGTGCATGGAATCACTTCTTGAGCTGCAAGGCCCAGTTTGAGCTGCAGCTGCACTTGTATATGAGTCAGACACCCTTTGGTTCACAGGTGTTCTTAGCAGATTACAAACTGCACACTGAAATAAAGCAAAGACCATGCAGCAGAGTTTAGAAACCAACTACTGTAGAATCTTCTAAGTGCCATCATGTTTAGCATCTAAAGCCAGACTAGTTAACATGAATAAGAAGTCAAAGCAGCAAATTATAAAATACAATAAAATATTTAAAAGCTACGGTATTTATGGTATTGGACATGTCCTCCAAAAAGCATTCATAAGCATACACTATCATTTACAGCAGCCTTAATAAATAAGATGATAGTTTGATGTAAAGTCTGCAAAAAATAATGCAACATTCTGGTCCAAACATGTGGTTTCTGTTCTCCCACTTTATGCCATTAAACATCTGATCACGTCCTCTTATGAGACACTTTCATGAAGTCCTCATCAACCCTGATCTTACTTTTTGTGCCAAACCTCAAGTTTATTATCTAAAAAAATACAAACTTCTAGACCCAACCCTTCCTCACCTCTGAGTTGGTTCAGTCCATCTCAGTCTGCACTCAACCAGCATCAGTCTGCTTAGGATGGAAGTTAGTTCACAAAAAGACCATCTGGTTTAAAAGGTGAACTTGATTGACCCTAAGATAAACAGCTGCACAAAAGACAACTTTGTCCAAGTGGTCATTTGTGACCAGGTCTGTTCCTGTTCTGTTCCTGACTTTGCTCTTAAATTTGATAACATAATTGAGCTGAGCACCTATTGTTGAGTTAATACTGGCTGTAGATATTTGCAGAAATTCTACATAATGTACACATGAGAACATCTTACATTACAAAATGCAGCCATTGAATGACAGAGCTCCCCTACATAATAAATCCAAGTTTAACCCAGTTTACTTTCAAGAAGGTGATCACACTTACTAATGATCAGATATTTCAGTACATTTGATTAAAATAATCTTGCTGACACACACACATTGTGGTCTTATTTTTAAAACTCTTAATGAGCATGATGAATACATTTTATGCTGTCTATTGACTTAAAAACCTTAAAATCAAAGATCATCTTTCTATATGTTTTATTAAAACTGCATGATCCCATAAGGCTCTAAAAACCTCCTGCACTCTTGAATATCCTGGAAACTACATGCAACCTGATTCAATGACCCACTGACCCAGACATTAAATCTTAATTGCTCAGCCTGCACTCTTCATTCTGTCTGACAAAGCACAAAGCCTGTGTAGATGACAGGCAATAAACAAGTGGATTGCACACCAGAGACAGGTCCTTGCAAAACTTATCATCTCCAGGAGATTCCGGCGCAGCCCTAATAATGACCATAAAGTGATTTTTTTTCTCTCTTCATCTCGTCTGAACTGCAGGCATGGATGAGCAAACAACCAAACTGAACACACACACAGAGACAACAATGAAAACGTCCCTTTTGTCTCCTCAATGCTGATGAAAAGCTACCCACAGCGTACTTCAATCACACAGGAAAATGAGTTGGAGACATGCTGCAACCTCAACAGTGTCATTAAGCCTGTCAGTCAGTCCCATGGAGAACGGGGAAGGGGAAACCACCAGCGGCCTTATTCAGTGTGGTGTGCAGCCCTGAACTAGACCCGAAGGAACCAGGAGCCCCTCCTGCGCTGGAGCTGGATATCTCTGACACAAATATAATGAAGCTATATGATTATGGATTCTGCTTTGCGTGTCCATGAACCCCCAAATGTCAGACATGCAGACAAAGGAATTGCGCAGATTTGAATGGTGTTCGAGGTACAGCGAGTGATAAACATTATCATGCAAGAAACGATAGCTGAAATCCCACCATATATATATTCCCACGCATTAACAATCACACTGTGCACACACAGCTGCCCATACACACTCACACACACAATACATGGAGCAAGATAAGCCTCTGCATGCTGTCAGAGGCTGCTGTGTGATTGGCCTCTGTGGAGCTACTGCTTCTCTCATCATTAACTCTTCAGAGGATCACACTGCTCTAATCACGCTAAGCCTCTCTGAATGGCGATGAAGTCAAAAACGTGCCCATGCACTTATTCACAGATGCCCGACTCATTACACGCACAAACACACACATGACAGCAAACACTCGCTTCATCACCACAATCACAAGTACACACGAGCAGCTGTGTGCAGCCTGTAAAAGCAGGTCTGATACCGATCACAATATGAGCCAATTATGGTCAATTTGCAAGAAAATTATGAATCTGAGAGTCATTTCTGTGGCAAATAGCGGAAACAATATGCTCTCCTCACTTTACAATAATTTATGCCATGCAGATTTTATTCGTCAGCTTAAGGGGATTTTATGATTGTTGTGACATGTTTTAGGTTTAAAGGTTATAAATAATTATAGTTTCTCATCGTGGATGCCTTTTTGAGAGGCCTTACTTCAGAAAAACAGAGGAAATGCCAACCGGTGTCATCCTTAAACAGCTCTAAAACCCAAAAGTTCATAGCACTTCATGCATTGTTTTATTCATGTTTACACCACCATCAGTCTAAATTTGTAAATGCCACCAGAAACAGCATGATATAGCACCAGGGGTCAAGTCCAGCAGGATTTACGGCAGAAATAACCCAGTAATACCAAACTGACAAAAGTGTAATAATTTATAAAGTAATGCAGCATAAACTGCTGGGAACTGAAACAATCAGACTGTACTGACAAGCTAAAAATGGATCCACAGTCCAGTTGGACAAACACACCCTCCAAACAGAAGCTGTTCAGGAAGGTATCTACAGTTCATAAGACAGTAATAATATACACCATTTACATAGGAACACATTTAAAAAGTGGTCAGAACATCTCTTTAAACAGCATGAGTGAAGTCATTAACCTGAGATAGTTTGTTGTTGTTGTTTTGATTGAACTGAATTTACTGTATACAACTGGACTGAATATGGACCTGATATGACCTGGACTTGTTGCTTTGAGATGTTGTGATCTTGTGTTATTAGGATAAACTGAATTAGAAGGTTGCTGCAGCTCGACATCAGCGTGTAGCTAGTGCTAAAGTAAGCTCCTGATGTGGACATAACAAACACACAAAATGTCATAATATATCAGTAGGACAGCTCAAGAGAGCAGGCCTGACCTGAGATAATCAGCCCTCGCTACAAGCTACAAGCAATGGCCAGTGGGTGCAAATAAATGTGCTCCATAGAAACTAATGTCCAAAATGAGAGAGGCTACAATGAAATGAACCAGAGCCCTGTTTACCTTTGGGCTCTCTGCTAAATATTTTACGATCTTGACTTCACGTGATCTCTTTCTGTGTTTAAAAAAGCACATTCAAGGGTTTTTTACTGAGGCTGATGTGTAGCCAGTAGTCTGTCTTGACAGTTATTTAGAGACCTTACTTTGTGTGCTGCAAGGTCAAGTATAAGCAGAACCCGTAGGCCTCCGTCCCCTCCTAAGATGGAGCACTTTCATTTCAGTCACTTGGGGCCTCGTATTTCTCTCTGTTTTATTGCTTTCTCTTGGTGCTTTTTGCACAAAGACACATTCCACCTCCTCATACAGACACAGGGCTTCTATCCAAGAAAGGCTGGGGAAGGTCTGGACTCTGTACCACAAGGACAAGAATGCTGACGCTGCTGTAACGCCGGACAAAAGCTACAGACTAAAGGGGGCGAGGCAATGTGAGGGAAAAAAGCAAATCTTTGTGTATAAGAGCTGTTAGGAGGCTTGAGTTGAGCTGAGCTGAAGAGCTGTAATCTCCATTTTTGGCGTGATGTCAGATTCTTGCAAAAGACCATTTCCTCACACTGCAAAAATGTAGTCTGAACATCCTGGTGTGTGCTGAAGCTATATATAATGCTAACATCAAACGCTTGGAGCTGCGCTGACCTCTCCCCCTGAGGGAGACCCCGTGCTCTCTTGTAATACAGAACCCGTTCTCGAAACACTCACGGAACTTGCCCAAAACTCCAACGCACCATCTGAAGCTCGCCCTATCTCTGAGGACAAGCTCATCTCTACTTTACAGATGGCGGAGTGCTAAGGGCTGATCTGGTTTCTAACTTTGACTTTTCTCTTTAAAGATCTGAGAAATGTGAAGAACAGAAGGAAGGAGACAGTTCATCACAACATAACTTGATTCTGGAACAGCTGAAAAGAAAAAAAATACACACACACACACACATACATATATATATATATATATGTACATATATATCACTACGGTACACACAGCTCTTGTTCTTGTTTTACTGTATGCATGTATTAATAAAAAGTATCAGGACACAAAGGCAGCCATTCATTTATTCACTCATATATCACTTCAAGAATTATAAGCACATTATGCAGTCATCTACTAAGTAATGTATGGTTTACTTCTCTTTAGTCTGAGTGCTGAAATAAAACACACTTTTATGTGCAGTCAAAGCTGATGTAACTAGGCTTGTAAAGCAGTACATGTATGCAGTTTCTTAGACTGAGTAAAAAAAAACGATGGGGGTTGGGTCTTTAAAAAAATACAAAACACAATTAACTGACATGTCAGAAATCTTGTGATAAAAAATGTTTAATGCCAAAAGCATTATGAAGTTTTATAGGGAAGATTTAATATAACTGTTGTTGAAAGACTTACACATAAATTAAGCTTTCAAATGAAAATGTATGATAATTTAACATTCACGTTTATCATAAAAGCCATTTTACTGTTTTTAAACACCAGACAAGCTATTGAGCACTTGGGCTGTCTAAGCTGCATGTAGAACTTTAGCCATATACATAAATCGATAATCGTTTCCCCACTTGTACAAAGTAATCGAGGCCAGTGATTGTTTCAGTAAGTTCGACTGGGCTGCTGCCCATAGAAGATTGTTCATCTACATCCCTCACGCTTCTTGACCTCTGACCTCTGGTCCTAATCACCAATTAACATGCGTTTTCTTCTGCATATTGACGTAAGGCAAATGGTATCAGATTAGATGCATGCTAAACAGGTTGAAAACAAACAACCTACAACAACAAAAACCCAAGTTACCTGCCTCCTCCTGAGAGCACTCTATAAAATGCTAATGTGCAGAAATCTCCTGATGCATGCTGGTATATACTGGACGAGGGCAGCTGTGCAGGGAGTTGCCTTGGATTGGTAGCCTTTTCCTTGTCAAAACAATGTCTTTTTACCATGGAGCCGTTGACATGATTCATGAGCCTGAGGAGTTGATGTGGTTTTCGTGTGGTGGCCAGATGAAATCCCCTCAGTCCACTAATATAGGTTTCTGTGTTGGGGTGTGCTTTTCAAGTTTACTGGAACTAAGAAGCCATTTCACACTGCTGGGATAGAAATAGGTCTTTGTGTAGCTAAATCAACCCTGTCTGCCCCTCCCCAACCTTTGTCACTGCAGACAGTATTACACAGTACACATAAATTTACACACACTCAATAAATACAAACACACATTCACGCTCAGGCCCATCTCTTTTTTTTCCCCTTCCTTCATCCCATAACTACCTCCAGTGGACCTTCCCTTCTCCTCCTGCTTCCATATTTTTCCAAGTACCTCTCTTTACTTCTCCTTCATTAAAATGGACTTCCTAAAGCCTCCATTCGTCTTGCTGACAGCTCCACTATCGATTGAGCTAGAGAAAGGGATGCAGTTCCAGAGCTTTAAATGGCTCTCTGGCCAGCCTGGTTGATGGGGCTGAGCTGGACTGAGGCTGGAGGAGGAGCAGGGAGTGCCAGGTTTAACTGGGAGGTCTGCCTCCAAAGTCTGGACCCTGACGCATTTATAATCACCGGTGAATAACACTTAAGAGTGCCCCTCTGGCAGAGATCAGATTTTACATGAAAATGACTCACCGTCTCTGTAATAAGGATTAAGCTGATGCGATCAGATAATGAATTAATCACGCAGACCTAAACAACACATTAGCCACTCTCTGCGGACCACTCGTAAACTCTCCAGAAAATGAGCACAACGGTGAGACCACTTAAAATACTGCTGAGTGGAGGTGTGAGTGATTCAGGGCTACATCGACAGGCAATTCACTTCAATCACAGCCGTAGGAGCTGATGTTCCACTGAATGAAGCCTTCTAATTGGAATCCCTTCTTTATTTTTTCCATATTATCTAAAAGAGATGGGTTGGCACATTCTGTCTTCAGCCTCCTCACCATTTGACATCCAATCCTTCTGCCAAGATTAATGATTGAACGTTTGATTTTTATGGTGATGAGAACTGACGCGGAGAACCACAGTCCTCTGATGAGTACTATCTAAGTGTGTATTAGCTGACTTCTATTAATCACACAGAGCATCACAACATTGTAGCCAAGAGGGAATCTCATGTGACCATGTCACTACTTATTTATCTAATTTATCCCTCTGAATCACTATTGGTTGGGGCAGCAATGGAGAAAGACAGACGAGGTGTAATATTCAAGACAAATGAAGATAAGTTACAAATTGGAACTTGTAAATCTGCACAAGCCACTGAAGTGTTCAGATTAATGACTTGATGGAAGTAGCATTAACATTGCGGATTGCGGTGCTTCTGTATTGATGCCTAAATCAGTAAATCTGAGAGTCAATACAACATTCTGCTTTGTAGAGTCAATTTATAGAGCCATAATGGCAAATGATTCTTTTAAAGCAGATCGTGTTTTATTTCTCTAAGGGCAACGTTCTCACAAAATATGTTAACGTGGTCTGCGAGTCTATAAAATGGAGAAACAATGAATGCACTCTGAACTGGAGATGGAGAGAATTTAAATGGGAGAGTAGGGAGAGGGTAAAATGGACGAGAGGAAAAGGGAGGAAGTGGAGGTGAGGCGGGGAGAAGGAGAAATAAAGCATAGGGTGGTGAGAAAGGAGAGACGGAAGAGGCAGCAGAAAGCAGTGGTCGATATAACGGCAGTCATTCATCTCTCTGACAACCCTCCAAACGCTCCGCTGGGGGAGACACAAAACTGCGTCACTTTGAATGCAGCAAATCCACAGCGCAAACACATGTGTTTACATACATGCACGGACGGTAACACGGGACAGGCTCGTTTATGAACCTTGAGAGCGGTGTGTGAACGCACAAAGACGACTGCGGGTAGCATTATAGGGCAGGCACAAATCTCAGCAGCAGTCAGAAAAACGCTACTCCTGTTTCACAATCCTAAATTCTTGTGAAAATAAAATATGTGCCTGGTGTCTGTTTGCACAGGCAACAGATCCAAGACACACACATGTATGAGTAAGACATGACACATCCACATGACACTGGAATATGGAGAGAGCAGATGTGTGCTCCCTTTATTAAACACACACACAAACCTTGTTCCCTAGTTCTAGTCACGGCCCATTGGCTGATGCCTGCCGTCCATCTTTCATGATTCATGGCTAAGCGAGCTGCTGTGCAGCAGTTCTAAACCAGTGGGCCGAGGAGAGCTGTGTGTCATTAAAGCACAGCGGGCTGGACATGCTGTTGGAGCTGCTGCACCATGGCCAGATCTGTGCCTCCGTCTGGCACAACAGGAGGGGAGGAAGCAGGTACTAATGTGGCGGCACTGCTCGTAGTGCTTTTGCTCAAAAAGTATTACAAACACCTGAGTGGCCTCACAAGCTAAACAGCCTTAAAAAGTGTGCACAGAGCTTGAGATGTGCTGCTTTTCACTAAGTTGGATACCTATCTTTTTCTGGCCCAACCTTGGTATTTCAGCTAAATTAGCTCCTCTAATCATCCCCAAAGCTCCCCGCCAAATCACCAAAGCAAGGCTAAAAAAAACAGACAAAAGTGCCAAGAATGCCTTCTACACAGACACAAATACGTAAACATCCCCACCTCTTTCCCATTCTCTAATAGCGTGACCCAGAGACATGCGCCAGAGGCACACGTCCATACACTAATGACTCCTTAATGATCTGCTCCTCTGCTCGACTGCTGACCAGTACTGACAAACCCTAACCCTGACAAGAGGAACACCCACACCACTCCTCTACCTCACCTCTTATTTAGAGGCTCATCCTTCAGCCCCCAGACTCATCACACAAGCTAAAATCCAGCAAGAGCCAACGAGCACTGAGATAAGTACCAATAAACAAATAGTCAGAGCCGATTTTAGAGTCATGGGCAAAGTCTGAAGAAATTCTTTGGGGTAGATGAAATATAAAGGGAGGGAAAAGCAAAATAAATAAAGGCAGAGTAAAAAAAAGGCTGGCATTAGAAGACAAACTGCAGAGTCTATGGAAAAAACAGCAGAGTTTATATCACTTCTTGATTGTGATTTCCATTATTTTCATTTGGGGTTGAGGAGTTGGTGTCGGAGAATCTTTCTAACATCAGAAGAGATAATTATAGAGTGCAGCCCTGCCAGCCCGCCTCAGTTTCTCCTAAATACTCACACCCCAAATTAGGGGTTACCTCTTCCTACTTCGACTGAGTATATTAGAGGAAAATGTCATGGATGGAAAGAGGATTCAAGAAAAAGAGTGAAGAGAAAAAGACCTAGTTAAAGAGCTTTGTTACGCAATTACTGGCAGAGACTTTGTAAATAAGGTTACTGGCAGGCCTTAGATAGGACCAGGTGTGGAAACTGGGACAAAAACTAAAGTTGGGAATTACGTAGGTTTATGTTCTAGCTGCAGTGTTTAAGGCAGCTGAAAATCTGCAAAGAATATTTCCAAAAGTCAACCAGCTCAAGAAAAACACTAACTTTACTCCAGTCCATGACCTCACCGGTTTGGACCGCAGATCTCAGTCCCAGTCGTGGATGACAGAACACTCTCTCTTTGAGCTATTCCGCAGCTCAGCCTTCTTCTCTGTTTGCTTTTTCTTCCTTTTTTTTGTTCTCTGTTCTTCATCTTCATACTGTCCTAGTTAAGTTCACAACAATCCATAGAGTCACAAAGTCCTCTGGTCAGCTAAAAGGGCCTGACGTCATTGCTGCCTTTTGCCATAAAGAACAACAACAGAGATTTTCCGGTTATTGCAAAACTAATCAAGATTACCTCCAAGCTTTACAGATGAACTAAGTGCTGCACAGCTGCTCGAGTTATACAGAACACCCATCTGGGATTTCTGTTTTTGTCTCGCTGTGAATCTTCATCACAGATAAGCCACTGTAGTTTAGACTAGCAGCTTTTATGGTAAAACAAAACTCTGAGTAGCATTAATACTTGTCATTAGCATGATATCACAATCACTGTTAGCTTGTATATCTGCTAAGAACAACATCTTTAAGCATTTGTTTAAAACCTGTGTGATCATCTGGCTATTTGACCTCTTTGACCTGTCAGACTTCCCATTAATGATGTCACCACAAGCCCAGATGAAAGCAATTAACTTGATGAGTACAAAACTATACAAATCTGTAGGCATAACAACATCCACGCTGAAGCTTACTTTGTAAAGTTGGTCATTTTATTTAGCTTCAAAGGTACAAAGTCAAGACCTACATTTTTATCACCATCTTTAAAACTTTAATCTTTAATAAAATTAAACACATCTGTATTATTTACATATATTTCACCAAAAACTCCAGGAAATGCTAAGTTACTATAAATGTATTATAACTGTAATGGATTGGAATGAATGCCGCTTCATCCGTACATCAAGAGTCTGTTTTGTCTTCTCAACACTTTCAGGCTGTGTAGGCTGCACATTGGAAATCCAGTCAGAAACAACATCCTGTCCCAGGGCCCCTAGGAAGTGACCTCAGACCTTCAGAAAGGCCAGATAAAAGTCCACATCAGAAACAAAAAAACACAGCGAGCTCGCTGTAATGAGCTATGCACCAGGCTCCAGTGTGTTCTGAAGGGGACCAGGTGGTGTGACACACACATGACTCTGATTAGGAAGTCTCCAGATGAACAAGAGGAGAGGGGAGAGAGGGGGGAGCTGTGATGAGCCAATCACAAGGTTTAGTATGTGATGTAACCACTGGTGGTGTTCATTGGATTGGATTAGGCTCAGAATCACTACAAAACTCATAAATGGCCATCTCGTCTTTTAAAGTGATATTTCCGATCTTTTGAAGTGGGATTTTGTGAAAAGGTTATAAAAATAAATATATTTCCTGTTGTGGATAGTTTTCTGATCAACCTTACTTTGGAGAAAGAGAGATTAGTTCTGATTGACAAGCTAATGGCTAGTTTAAGTGAAGGCACCTTGCTGCAGTTTTAAAAACAACTCTAAGGTTCTGATTTCACAGTGGTTTCTGCAAGCTTCATTTTATAAACCTTCATGTTTCCATCTCTTTCACATTTCATGCTTACTTACAAATAATCTGATAGGGTTTTTGGTACACATCTAGCAAGAAAATTATAATCAGGGCTGCACATAAGCAGTGCAAAGGTGCACATGAGCACCCAAAATAATGTGTGTGTACCAGTTCCCTCTGCCACTATGCTCATGTCATCTACCGTCTATAGCAGTATCGATCACGCAGCTCGTGGCCACACACTGACAAGCTGCAGTCTGAGCCAAACAGCTCACAATAAGTTTCCCTTTCACTTCTCGTTTGCAGCGCGCTAGAACTGAGCGCTCAAATAGCAGCGGGAGCTTAGCGACACACAAACAGCAGCACCTCATTGGAAAAATGATGTGCACCCCTGATTATAATATTCCTGCAAGAATAACAAATTTATGAAACATCAGTCTGATCAACGGTATCTCTATTTCTCTAAAGTGAGGTTGTTTAAAGAGCTGCCTCTGAGTGAGATGTTCATTTTACAGAAACTCTTTTCATTTGGTAAAACTGAGCAGCATCAGCCTCATGATGCTCTGCAGGGTCTTTTAGTTCTATTAATACACACAGTTCTGCATACTGTTTATACTTCTGCTCATACATACAAGTTAAAACCCTGAAATGAACATTTGGTCCACTAACTGCTACAGCACCAGTCTAACTGAGAGCAGACATTAAGACTCTTAATGCGTCCTCCCACACATCTCTGTTTCTAACCATGTAGTCATACTTTGGCTCTGTGGGAGTTAAAGATGTCCTCATTCCTCAACAGTTAGTTTCATCCCAGCACATTGTGCTGCATTTTGACCGGACTGTTTAAATGTCTCTCGATATCAGGAAACACAAACAAGCAGGCCTGCCAGCCTGGTGCAGAGGATAAGGAAAAGGAAACAGAGGCCATTCTTCTCCTTGTGTGACAGGAATTGTGTTGGAACAAGCACCTGTCACCCCACAACAATGACCACAAAGGCTGTCCAGAGAGAGCGTCAGAAGAGGGAAACAGAGAGGGGAGAAAGAGGGATCCCAACAGTTTTAAAGTGAATCAGACTGACCCCCTAATTATTTTCTGTTCCAACCAACCAAATCTCCAAAAGTAACATTATATAAAAAAATATGTTTGTTTAATGGATAAATATCTGTATTAGGATTTCACTCTGACTGTTTGTACAATATCTTGAATCGCCTCGTTTCTTCTTCTTTCCCATCACCTCTATCTATTTTCAGCACCAATTTCACACTCGTATTTTTTTTCTTGAAATGATAAAGAGCAGGAGCATCCCTGTGTCCTTAATACTTCTCCTTCACATGTCCTCTAAACAGAGGCTACAGAGGAATTTCTGGGCAACACAATCCCACACTTCAGCATAACAAAAGACTCAGAGGAGAAAGAAAAATGTAACCTGGATTCATTGTTCTCTGCAGTGACTGTTGCTTGGATCCAACTATTTCAAGTGTGCAGAAACACAACTTACCTCTCTGTCCTTTAACTTCATGGCCAGAACCAGCTGGTTGCGGTGGTTAGTCAACGCTTCACGGTAGTTTCCCTTGGAGAAGAATGCCGAGCCCAGATTCCCATGAGCACGGCATTCCCCTGTTTGGTCACCTGAGGAGGAAAACGAGAGGCACAAGATTAAAAATAACACTTCCAAACTATCAGCAGGATTAGAAAATAAACCACCTGCTGTTTAATTTAAATCACCCCACTGTTGCTGTTAAACAGTGATGTGATGAACCACATCTATGCCACATGAAGGCCACTACGCCCGTAAAAGGAAAAGTGGCTTTTCTGACAGCTGCTGGTGTTGATCTCAGAGCTCCAGAGGGCGAGAGGGGAAGGCCTTATTAATTCTGCCTGACAGAGAGGCCTTACAGACGTGGCCAAAGCAAAGCTTAAAGTCTCTGTGCTCCACCTGAGAACCTCGGCTTCTTATCTCCAGCTGCTCTGCCCACTCATGTGTCAAATGTGTGGGGGTGAGAGGAGCGGAGCCAGTCTGCGCTGCTCTCTGTTTTCAGTTATTCCCTATCTCACCCTTCAAAGTCTTTCCCTCTTTCCTCACTGATTTACTGGTAAAGGGTCATTTTTCTAGTTAAGTAGAGTTTAATGTCTGATGAAACCATTTTTGGTAAACAGAGAAAGATCTTACCAACATGGCTCCACTGTCAAAAACTGTGCTTTAATTCCTGAAAATGCACAAGACAAAATTCCTGCTACTACACTCACTGGTACACCTGTTATATTGCATGCTAACACAAATATCTAATCTGCCAATCACATGGCAGCAACTACAGGTATAACTAAAACAATTTTTTGTCACTCATTTCATAAAATGAAACATACATATTATATAGATCAATTACACATAGAGTGAAATATCTCAAGCCTTTATTTCTTATATGTTTGCTGATTGTGGATTGCAGAAAATAAAAACCTAAAACTAAGTGTCTCAGAAAATGTGAATATTATATAAGATACATTTTAAAAGGATATTTTAAACAGAATCCATGACATGAAGAATGAAGGCAACAGAGGTCCATCCCAGTTGTAACAAGGTGCTCCTGATAAAGCCTAATAAAGTGGCCAGTGAGTGTATATGGCAGCTCTGAGGCATGGGTGAACAAAAGTGTTAGCATGCAAAAAAATCTGATTAAGTTTAGAAAAATAAGCTAGCAGCTTTTAACGCCATCATTTTCAGTTTGAATTGTGAAAGCTCACTTTTCAACATATTAGCATTTCCATGTTCTAGATTATTCAGATCCTAAACCAGTTTCCATGTTCTAGATTACTCAGATCCTAAACCAGCAGCTTGTAAACAAGTAATGCTATAATGTGACTTTTAATAGGTATAATATTTACAATCAGTCAGAGTGCTTTTATGCAAATGTAATATACAGATAATAAAACCAAAAAGAGGCAGGCATAAACAAAATACATGGATAGCACAGATAACAATCTAAAGAAATGACTTAAAACCACAGGTTCCTTCCTCTGAAAAACAGAATGTTAATTAAACATCCAGCAAATCAAGACAAACTGTGCAGCATAGTATCTGTGTAGATAGATTAGATTTTAAACACAACCAAACTACTAGTGCAACCAAACAAGATTCACCTGAGGTCACTGACCTACAAGCTGCAAAACTATAATGATTTGACTTTGTGTGATAAGATTATGATCAGATGAAACATGGCTGCAGCAGTAATCAGCAGAACAAGCCATGGTACCTTCAGTCAGAGCCTCAGATAGGGCTCTACTTGTGTAATCTAGATGTGAAAAACACGTGAGTGCTGCACTATAAACCAGAGTTTCTGTTACAGCTCAGATAAAGTACAAGTCACTGCATGAGGTCAATTTTAATGGACGGCATCCAAGAAAAGAATTACTTTCTCATTTGTTGGCACAAATTGATTAAGCTTTGCTGAAAACACTGAAAACGACTGATGAATATTGAAAGCCTACGCCTTGATTAGATGAGATCGAGATGATTTTTCTGCAGAGACTGAGTGCAGGATGCATCTTGCCAAGAACCCTGCAATGACTGAATACATGTGACAGTGAAGCACGAAGGTGGGGTTTTAATAATGCGTACCAATAGACGTGCGTCTGAATCATCAGTGCCATTTAAAATTTATGTCTGAAAATTGACCAGTCTTTAAGTCTTCCTCCTCCTGGAGGAAAAATCCATAATGTAATCTAAAACACCGCCAAAAGATTTCAAGAGTTCTAAAATAAAAACAAAACAAAACATGAAAGCTTTGATATCGCCAAGGATGCTGACTAACAAAAGAAAATCAATGAGGTACTTTGATTAGAAACATACAACATACATAACACTGATGTGGCACTCCTGTCCCCCATGCTGAGGACAGTTGAGTCAGTCATCAAAAATAAAGTTCAATTTCAAATTCAGCAATGTATGATGTGATATTTTAGAATCATACTAAGAAGACTGAACCTTTATAGAGTATAAATAAAGTTGCTCAGAATAATAAAGTGTAAAGAAAGTCAAGCAATTACTGTGAAGAGTCAAACTTTTTTCAATGTGGACTCAACTGGTGTGGTAAGCCACACATTGATCTGTGAAGATCTGATACTTTATGCTGTAACACTAAGCTCTCTTTGAATAAACATCTCCAGTTCTTCCTCCTCTGCCGTACCTAAAGTCTTGGCCACCTCCAAGTCCTGCTGCATGTATCCAGTGCTCTTCTCCGTGTTGCCCAGGGACCAGTGGGCGCTGCTGAGGGCTGAGAAAACCGAACCACGTAGCTTCAGGCTGCATGTCCCGATCTTCAAAGCGGCTTCGAGCACCACAACAGAGGCTGTGTGGTGGCCTGCTGTCAGCAGCTCCTGGCCAATCACAGACACCACCACAAATGGACTTTTGTCCAGTTTCATCTTTTGCAGCTGCTGATAGGTGGGCTCCAGAGAATCTGTGCAGGAAAGACAAGAGTAGGACACGTCATAAACAGACTGCATATAGAAAAAGGTCATTTTGTGTTTGGCATGTTGACTGACAATACAGGATGGAGACTGAGGTATATGAGTTAAATGTGTGCCAACTCTGATGAAGGTGACTGCTGTGTGCATTCAGATTCCTCTTTCTACCTGTAATGATTGCTTTTTCTCTGCCTCAATAAGCACAGCCTGTAGTTCGACTAAATGACAGCTTTCTCTGACAATTTAACAATAACTCGATATATACTGTATGAGTCATTTTTCTATTCTTCCACTACAGCTCAGGTCATCTTGGGCAATTTGTAGAGCTGCATAAATACGGCAAAGGTTTTAGACCAACTGTTTTAACCATAAAACAAGCCTGCACCGTGCTTCTGCCTTTTCTTTCAGGTGATGTGGCTGCGAGAGGGTTTTAAGATGGAGATCAAAGAGTGACGGGGAGACAAATGCAGCCCATGCACAAAAGTAGACATAGCAGGGGAACGCTGAGCAAAGGAGACACACAAGGTGACCTCTGAAGAGGCTGAAAACACACCATGACATAAATCAATGGTGGGCCACATGGGATTGGGGATCTACAGCCCCTCCAGATTATAAAGACCTCTGGTAGACACTAACATTGAACATCCTAACATAACTGACTACTCGGCTCTATGGTGTGTAGATATTTACATTTTTAGTAAGAGGGTCAGTAATCTGGCAAATACTCAGAGATGACTTGTTCCGATATACACCAAAGCCTTGTAGTTTACAAATAATATGCAAAATGTGTGTTTGTGAATGTAGTTTACATTTTATTGTAAACCCAGAATTTTTTAACCATTTAGAATTTTTAGGTAAACATTTTGGCACAAAAGTAACTGAACCCCCCCCCCCCCCAGTACTTCCTAAAAACAGACAAAGATGCTTATTCACCTTGACACACACGCATATGCACACACACACACACACACACACACACACACACACACACACACACACACACACGCACACGCACACGCACACACACGCACAATATGAGATGCATCACCATACAAGCACACAAAAGCATAACTGATGATGCTCTTTCAAGAGCACCGCTTCTTTTCCAGCACTTGGCAGAATGTCGTGCTTACGGAGACAGTGCCTGCATATTATATCCATTCACACCTTGTAATTGCCTTCAGAGTGACACTGAGAGCTGAATCATAAATCAAACACAGAGAAAATGTTTTTTTAAAGCTGTCACAGCACTTACATTCATAAACAGGTAGTTGTGACAACACTGGAGTGTATTGTTTCTCACACGTAAACAGGCATTTACCATAAACTGATGCTAAAGCTAAGGTTTGCTTAAAGCCCTGAGGTATGGTGCACAGCAGCATCAACAGAAAGTCAGTTCACTCTCAACTTTCTCTCTTTTCTTCCATTCCATCCATTTTCTTAACTGCTTCATCCAGTAACGCCACACAGAGGACACAGCCGGGATGTGGACCCGTGGCCTCCAGGCTGGACAGAAATGTTGTTTATTAATAAATAATGTTTATAACAAGGAGGAAGAATGTGGTCTAAAGTGTATTTTACCTTGTAACCACTATAAATTCATTTTTCATCCAGCTTCAGCCTCAGCTGAACGCATCACGTGACCCTCTAAAACACTAAGTAGAGTTGATGTCAGAAATGTTAATATTTTTTAATGTTTTCCCCAAAAAACATCACGTCTTATTAAGAAATAATCTGCTCACACCTTTTGGGCATGCATCACCTGTCTGGATGGGGTGTTTTTAACCAGACTCTCCGGTTTGAATGGTCTTCAAATGCCAACTCAAAATGGGATCCTAGTTTAGGAAGTTTTAATCCCTCACCAAGCAGAATCCAGTGATGAGCACAAGAAACTAAGAGGGATTTTATTCATCCAAATCAGCTCTGGCCCAGTTTGCAGTGTTTAAAAAATGCATTTTAAAGCACATCAATTAAACTGATGCTAATAAAAACATTGGCCAGATTCTGTAGTTCAGGATCATTTTGAACGAGCCATGAAACTGAGAAACTAGTTTCTTTATCTGAAGTTATTTTAAAAGGGGAAAACATGTTATAGTTTGCTAATTTAACAGTTTGTTCGATAATCAGCTGATCAACTAAATGATCAACTGAAGGCTTCAGTGCTTCATCCACATGCATCATCTGCCTGCTGAAAGACAGCCCTGAATGTCTAAAACTGTGAGAGGTTAGTTTCCCACAGCTCACTCAATAATCCTAAGAGACAACGCTAACAATCAAAGGGAAACTGCAGCCAAGATCATTAGAAGTTGTGGATACAAAGAGACAGAAGTACAATAAGAGCAACAGAGGGAGATTGAACCAGTCCGGCCTTTTCTGACAACTCTTTGTCACGAGTTAAACAGCCCATGATTCAGACTGTTGATGTAAAACCCTAATTCAGTAAGAATCCAAGAAAATTACATATAAAATATAATTTGCAAACTACTTTCTGAGCCCTTAAAGACATAACTTTACATTCATCTGAGCTTTAATATTGCCCTCCTCTATCCTAGGCAATTTATTTGCTTCTTTTATTCTGAAAGTCATCAGCTGGAAGTCCTCAGCTGGGGCATAAAATAAACACAGAGCTCCGAGTGGACAGAAAACATCCCATAACGCTGATATGTCTGTAATCAAATAAATCACTGAGATAACCCAGTGCTGTGGTCGCAACTAGATATAATCAGCTTTTTCTTGGCAACGTGGCAATTAAACAACGCAACAGTTTACACAGGGGAAGCTTTTACAGAGTATATATTTAGTTAGAGACTTAAAGTGTAATTAGAAACAAATTATAAGTTCTTCTCTGTAATGACAAAGTTGTTATCATCCACAACATGCAAATGAATCACCTAAAGGGAGAAATGTAACACAGAACAAAACAGCATTCAATTAACAAACTATACTTTTTTAATTTAAAGTACCTAACTTCTGTTAGAGTAGCAGAAGTGATCAACAAACTAATGAGAGGATGAGCTTAAAGGAGGGAAAGCAGTTCACGCCTACCTTTTCACTTATTGCTTTTTGAGTCTGTAATGCTGATTATCCTCCATGTTTGTTGGAGTAGCATTGATTACCGCCCTCGTGTGCCAGGAGCCCCTCTGAGAGGATCATTGTTCTTAATCCTTTGGCCTAGCTACCTCTTCTCAACACACCTTGGATTAGGTCCTCTGGCGGTTGCCCGGCACTTTGGGAAATAGGGAAAACAATTAGGAGATTAAGTAGCTTGGGCTAAATGTTGGCCATCTCCTACTGAGAAGATCCATTCAGGTCCACAATGCACTGGTCTGGGCTCACACCCAAACTTGCTTCTTGTTTTGGTTCTAGTGGCAGGTTTAAAGGATCAGGTTGGCGAAGATAGGCCTTCGTTTTTTTTTCTTTTTACTTTTCAAGGCCATTTTTTCTTCCTTTGTATCTGCACACACACACATATTCAGAGGGATGATGCATTCAGTCTTTTTCTTACCAAAGTCTTGCTGCAGAATCTCACCTCACATTCCACTAATTTTATAAATCATAAAGCAAGAACACATTTCCTCATTACACAGGGTCAGGCCAGTTTGGCGGTGGTAATGATTACGCGACAACTTATATGACTATGTGACTATTTTGAGATAAAAATTTGTCTTGCACATGTTCTTAATCCCATCATCACTGAGAGAAACTCATTAAATCAAGATGGTTTAAACGGTCTAGTCAGCTGATGGGTGAGTCACAGGCTTCTCCAGCATCCCTTTACACCAGGGTGCTACAGCAAGCTGTTTACTTTGCTCCAGACTGCAGGTTTCAAGTTTCCAGTTATGAAACACAGAGACACAATAAAACACCTTCACAAACGTTTAGAAAGATTTTTTGAAATTCCTATGAAATGCGGATAGGAATTTACCGCCAACGGTGAAAGAGCCCAGTGATATATTGGTTTTAGGGAATAAAAAGACTTCCACAAAGGCAGGAAAACACAAAAGCATTAATGTTTGATGCTCATTAAGATAACAGGGTATCTGTTTGTGCGATCAGGCTGACTGACAATAAGATTTGCTGAAGCTGCACGCATCAGTGCTGTAGAGTCTGGAGGTAAGTACTTGACACCAACAATCAGTTACAAAAAAAGAAAAAGATAGACAGATAGAGGCGGCCTCCCTACAGAACGACTTTAAAAAATTGACAGGTAAAGTCACCCCAACGTGCTTATTGACTGACAGAATCAGGATTATCTGTGAGACAGGCTTTTAGACGGCTGTAGGATAAAGCATGTAAAGATAGTGACGTACACATACGATGACATGAAGATCAGCTGAAACACACACACACAGTCTTCAGCAGCTACATTTCTCACCTCGTAACGGCGACTTCATTGCGGCTTCGACCATGCCCACAAGCAGCTGAAGGCTCTTGGGGTCTTGGGCCAGCCCGGAGGCAAAGGCGGCCAGCGCGTCGGCATGGCGACCAAGGTACTGAAGGGCAACACCCTGTCGGAAGTATGCCTGTAAAGAAAAAAAAGGAGAAAAAGAAGAGTTATTAGTGCTCTGGTCGTCTGCCACAGCATGGGGTTTCTATTCAAACACATTACCAGACACACTAATTTCACGCCATTTGGATATTTTACACATGAGCAGCTTCCTGAACATGGCACCTCTCTGCTTTGTATTCCCATTATAGAATGATCAGTGAGGTTTTTTGTACTTGTTAATTGGATTATAAGTTTTACATAAATGCACGTGTTAGACTCTGGCTGGCTGCCTTCTCAGGAGCAACTGTTGTTTCGCTATTTGATTTTTTTCCCTGTTTGCTGAGAGGGTAAACTGCAGAAGTAAAGCACTGGGATTTCTGCTTTGGAAAAAAGTGAAGAGAAAGAAGAATGAGAATGAAACAAAGCAACCTACTGAAGTCTGTCTATAGCCCCGAAGAACGCTCATTAATACCTCAGATTGTACAAGTCTCTTTGACAAGACGAGGTTTCAGACAGTCACACAACTGGCTGGAGACTGAGAACGGCTCCTCAGACAGACAAAAATTAAACAGATTTGTCATTCAGTCATTTATTTATGAAGCTTTGAATTTCAAATCAACTGGCAAACTTTATGTAACTTGTGACATATTGTATTTTTCTGTGAGAGATGGAAATGTTTTGGAGCATTGTGCAGAATGAAACCAAAAACAGATGCTGCCTCTGAGATTTAAAGCCCCATCTCTGTCTTCTTTTTGTTCCCTTCAGTTTGTCATTTTAGAGTCAGAGAGAGAAGAAAATGTTTTATCCGAGCATGTGACTTAGTTTGTTTGTGTCTGAGGCCTGATCAGTCAATTACCCAAAAGTTGTTCAATCTGACTCTGGTCCAGTCAAGCAACGACCAAAAACAAGAGAGATGAGACATGATTCAGCTGATTAATCATGATCCAAACCGCTAATCCCTCAAAGAGAAAGCTAACCGCCTCTCAGAGTACTGATATCTTGGCTTTTGTCTGAGAAAGACACAATCACAGCAGTGAATCTTGGGAGAGTAAAATCTGCTTAAGGAAACAGTCGTATGCAGAAACCTGAGCTCCTCTGTGCTCACGGGGCAAAGTGGGGGCAGCAGTCCGGACTGGCACCTCACCATATCCTTGGTGAGCAGGCAGTCATTCCACTCACAGCCTCTAAAAGTGACACGAAGGCTAATTTGCCATTAGCATCTAAGAGGCCTTTTCATTAGTCTTCCCAAGCCCTTCTGTTAGAACCACTAGGAAGTGAGAAAGGCTGGGAGGATTAAAGAAAATGAGACATGACATTGAATTTATAGAGACCAGTAATTAATTTTGCTTCCGTCTGAGCTCTACTCTGACTACCAATCTCTCTGCAGACTCACTACCCCCTTCCCCACCACCACCACCCCAGTCCCATCTTCCCCTCACTTGCAATGCAACTCTACTAAAAATGACGAGGACAGAGATTAAATTCAAAGCATTAACCTTTGTTCCAACGCTCGTATCGTATGACGGGAGCACAGGCCTGGGTACCTGCTCAATATTAATTGCATTTTAAAAACTGAGGAGTTTGAGCAGGATGCACCAGTTAGAACTGATAGGCCCACAAAAACGCTTTGCCCAAGGGAACAAAAGACATTCAAAGGCACTTCTCTCTTTGATTAGATTTAGTCTACAATATGACTGCGCTCCTTTATATTCCCTTAAGCAACGAGCCCTTACTGAGGCAAACAGGGAACAAATAATATGGAGAAAATAAGGCCTGCTTCAATCATTTGAAGCCCATCTCATCCCACATAAGGTTGAGGAAGAAAGCGTTTAAAAAAAAAGGGTAAAAACAAGCACAAGAATAAATGAAAATATATTTAAAAAATGAAAGCAGCGTCACAAAAATGACAGAATCAATGTGCTGGAGAGGCTTATAGTGCTTTTGTTTTCATTAATCTCCCACTGCTTTTAAATTACATCATGTGGTTTCACAAAGGCAAACGCACAAAATACTCTTTGTGCGAGCCAACATGCAGTACTGCTTATAAATCACAGTTTAATTCAGTTCATATTAGTATGACTGACTGAATTAAACCCAACAATGATTCTGATACTGCAGGAGCAAAAGATAAACTGAAGGCGATACGTTTAGGTAATAAAAGCAAGCATCAGTAAACTGAAAAGGTTCAACTTTTAGGAATAGCACCGACAAGTTAGCTGCTGTTGGCTATGAGGCAATTTATGTGAAGAGTTTTTCCACATTTCTTAAATTTGAATTAACAGGATTTTTTCTAAAAACACAGCAGCATCTGCTTAGAGCTGCTGCTACAGTGATTAGCACTGCCTCTGGGTTTTATCCAGACAGAAAGACAAATTGAGCGAAAGAGATTGAGAGTAATACAGCAGAGGGGGAAAGGGAAAGAGCGAGCACTCCACAGATTAACTTTGCCTTGTAAGCATACACATTGAATGGTATAAGTGAGTGCTTAATCTTTCAGCCAAATGCATCTCCCTAAAACAGGATGCATGACAGAGACTCGCGCTCCGGAAAAAGCAAAGCTCCCACAAAACACTTTGCATGCCCTTCCATGAAATGTGATGCATCTCCTACAACTTCCCCAAAGCAAAGCTTCTAATGATTTGATTTTGCAAAAAAAAAAATTGTTTCAATTTGGGGTAAATTATTTAACCTTCCTGCATCTTTGCCGTTTATATTAATGCAGAAATGTGCTGATACCAGAGGGGAATGAATCCAGCAGGAAGGTTTGTCATTCTTCCCCGTGGGTAAAATTCAGAAAGTGTGTTAACGTGCATGTCCATCAACATGTGTGTGTAACTGTGTGTGTGAGCAAAAGAAAGAGAGAGAGGGGGAGAGGCTACAAAACACTTAAAAAAGAGAGAGAGGATAAAAGCTTTTCTTCTTTTTCGAACATTTTAATATTTCATGAATGCTTGTTTGATGTAGTTTTAAATATTCATGTTTAATGCTTAGGAGGGAGAAGGGAAATGATGCAAAAAAATCTCTTTAATACACTTCACTAAACACAGTGGGGAAGCAACACTCACACATACGGTACATGCAAGAAAAACTCATGCACATCACTGCGTGTGCTTTCCTTTGCACTAACAAGGCACTTATAATGAAACATGGACAATTTTCTCCCAATGACAGCTTTGTTCACAATGAGGCTCACAGTCAGAGCAGCTGAACAGAAAGTTGACAAGATTAAGACTGTGAGTTTGGCACAACACCAGCTGTTTCAGGCTATTTTTTTCTATTAGCAGATTAATGTCTCAGCATATGTCCTTCTTAGGCTCCTCTTTAGCTCCCTCTAACCCCCAGGGGTGTCCTCAGCTCCAGGGAACATGTCTGTGTTTGCACTTGTCATTTCCTGTTCAAAATGTGCACCTAACAGGCTTAAAGGAGGAGCTCGATACATCGACAAGATGTGTTTTTACATCAAGTTGCTTTGAACAGTGAGCAAGATCAATAAATGTCCTAATTGTGTAAAAAAAGAGGCTAGTATTTCATGAGGAAATTGGTGTTTTCATCAAATCTTGAAAATAACAGTCAAACCTTCTGCAATCTGTTAGCAATCAGACTACATGTTGTGAATGACTATCAGCTACTTTGACTCAATATCTGTTAAAGTGACTGAGTTAGAGACATTTTTTGTGTTTTCTAATATCGGTTTAGCTTAAATCAAGTTGCCTCCAAAAGGTAGTAAGTGGTAGAGGGACAGCTATTCATTACTTTCTGAGAGTTTCATTAAGATTTGTCCAACAGAGATATTTTGCCAACAAGCAGAAAGGATTGGCTCAAACAATACTGGTAAAGTTTAAGGCAAAAATATTGCTCAATGTGTTGAGAATGATTTCGAAATATTAACATAATTGATTTGATCCCAATATCAGTCAAATGGATTGAGTTATGTCCATTTCGTGTTGGCTAAGCTTGACTGTGTTGGCCATCTTGAATCAGATTTACTCCAAAAGTGATTCGGTTGTTGATCTACACTTTCTAAAAGTTTCATTAAAATCTGTCCAGTGTTGCTGTCAAACACAAGCACAAACAAAAACACAGGCAAAGCCATAGTTTCATAAAAAGATGTCATATTTTGTACAGACTGAGATCTATTTGTTCAACATTTTCTTGTATTTTGTTTTGTCACAAGTCTTACTTCAAGCTAGGTTGTAAACACTTGGTGTCAAAGAAAGAGGAGCAGGAAACTTGCTCCTACATTCGGTTTCTTTACAAGCCTTTTTCCTGCCACTCGTTCAGAGCTATAAAAGTGCAACGACGGTGATGTCTCTCTAAACAAAGAGGCAAATCCTCTCGTACACAACAGAGGCAGCCATTTTCTGCAGTGATCGCTCCAGCTGCGCTTCAGCAGCTCGAGGCTTTAGCGTTGCTCGCTGTGGCCTGATCGGTGATCAGCAATAATAAAGATGCTCTCAAATGCAAAAATCAATACACGCAGCTCATCTCAGACAGCGCCACACCTTTCTCTGCTGTAGTGTGTTTAGGAGGCTGCAGAAGGCTTCTGATCACCCCACAGGGCAAGTGGAGACAAAACACTGATCCTGAACGGAGCCCCCACTGGTGACAAAACAGAACCCAAATCGCTGCATCAAATAGGGACAGCAGGCTGCAAATACACTGCACACACACATAAATACAAACGGAGGACAAATACATCAATATCTCCTCCAGAAAACCACCCAGCTGTCTCCAGTAAACACGTATCTCTTAAAATCAGCTTTCCGCTCAGGCCGGGACACGGGAATTACATCAACTCCAACAACGTCACAGGAAAAATTGCTGCTTTTCTTCCCTCTGTTTCTTTGCTCTTTGGCTGTAGCTGCTTGGCCTCTATTGCTGGCCCAGAACTGTCGCGTGTGGACCTCCGTTAAGGGCTACGCCATTACTTCCACATATTTGTTTCTGCACTTTCAAGGTGACACAGTCGATTCGCAGGGTACACAAAATGTCAGCTGCTTAATTTAAGATCCAGGGATAACTGTCAGCGATGACAAATTAGCTGAAAGAAAAAAGTGAAATAGAACGATTACTGTTTTTGGGCCCGCTCCTCTGCACGCCGACAGGCTGAAATCCACAGAAGGAACCCAATTGAGACAACACTTAATTAACTTTAGTCCTGAAGCCAAATTTCTGTCCATCTTCACACGTCATCCTGCAGGTACACGTCTTTATCCCTCTGAACTGAGGAGGTCTAAGGTCCATCCACGCCTGGGGGGTAGTGGGGGGCATTACATTTGTTGCCTTGGGTCAAACATAAACCTCTGGCCTCGGGGTCACACAGAGAGAATCATGATACAGCTGCCTGTCTATTACCATCTCCCCAATCTAATAAGACCAAACCCTAAACCAGCAAGCAGCTCTGACCTGAATCGATCAAGCATGAGTTTATCTGAGTGTGTGCGCACCTGTGTGTGTGTTTTCAGTGAGGAAAAGCAGTGACAGACTAATTTTTCCTCCCACAGAGTGAGCCATGTCTTTAATAATCCAGCTTGTCAATGAAAAATGTTGCTTTTTCAGGATTTTGTTTCTTCCAATATGCTGACTGAGCACACTTACGTGGAACAGCCACATCAAAGGTGCATGTTAAGCACCAGAGCAGGTCCGACTGAAGCACCTTAACAATCTGCACCTAGGTAGACATAGTAAAATATTTATGATCCATTGATGTATTACTCCCAAAGGGCATTGTAGATTCCAGTGACTGCTGTTCCATCCGGAGCCCTTAATGAGCCCATTACATTAGACGGCTTTAATGAGAGCAAATTAAAATGTTCATTCTTTGTGGAGCTGGCGATTAAAGGGTAAATGTTTCATTATTCAGTGAGTGGCAGCAATTGGAATCCAGGTAAACTCTAAGCTGCCAGGAAGAGATTTCAACGAGGGAGTCTCTCACAACTGCGAGGAATCGATTAGTCGGCTCAAATCAAGCTGGCAGGCAGCGCAGGACTTCAGATTGCAAAAGGTCATAGTCAGGTGTGTGGAATCGATGCTGACCACTCTGTATTCACTGTGTCTCACATTATCTGACCGAGCGGATGGTTTAATGTTTTCTAAAAACAATTACCAAAAGACAAAAGAGAGCGTGGGTTAGCAAAGGTCAGGGCACGTGGTGCACGTCTTATTGTGACAGTAGAAGGGAAACAAAACAGAGAAAAAGAAAAAGCTTATTGTCTTTTCATCAGGAGCAGCAGCACAATGGTGGCAACAAGCTGAGGTGTCGTGCAGTGACACGCTGTCACAAGGCAACGTTTGGAAGAAAAAATTCAATTTTCTTTGTGCTACGTGCACGTCCACTATAACAGAGTGTTTTCACAAAAAGGAAACAGACCAATGAAAAGTGATAAACCAGCAGATTAAATGGCATTTTACGCCTGTAGCTCATTTCAAGCATGTTAATTCCAACGTTAGAAAAGTCATGTCACACCCCACCACCATGATTTATAGCTCGATTTGTCACATGGATGCAGCTTGCATACTTGCATGCCTATTAACATCTTAAGAGTCTTTAGTGTGTGTGGCTGGGAGGGTCAGGGTGCTAAACAGATTTCTGTGCCCCTCTCAACTAGATCCTTGGCTCTGCTCTGCCTGAGCACTGTGCAGGATCCCCCACAGCCACAAGGGCTGACTCTCAATTAAAGTAGGCATTAATTACTTAAAGGAGCTTTAATCAATCAAGGCCAGATGGTGAACCTGGAAAAAAGAGCAACCTCCAGGCTGCAGAAGTGCCTTCCAACCCCACTAGACTAAAGGACCTCATCAGAATATTTATAAAGTTTATGTCATACAGCTTCAAGAAATGTTGTCAAGTGAAAATCTGCAGCTCGAAATTTAATATTTTTAATGGTCATTGTCTTAATCTTCTTGCTAACCCAAGAAAAACAACAATGAAATGATACACCTAATACATATTTGAGGTTATTATTTGTATACAACAGATGTATTTATGTGTTTATTCTACCTGGGATTAGAGAAGAGGCTACCTGGCCCAGGTCCTGTACCCATTTGGCCTGAGGACCACATACTCCATCTTCATTTGTATCCCCTTAATTGGCTTTGACAGTGAACTCAAGCATGGCTCGAAAAAATGCCCTCCTATTAGTAAACACTGGCTGAGAGACGTGTTCTCAACAACAGAAACACACACATCTTCATTAACCATCGACACAGGGCCAGCTGACCCTCTCCATCAACAACTCTTCAAAGCATGATACTCGTGTATTGATCTTCTAGTGAGAGACGAGCACTTTAGTTTAAAAAAAAGGCCAAATCTTATTCACACTCCCATTTTTTTGTCTCTACAAACTAAATTGGTGTTTTTGAAGTAAAAAGAATAACAGCTGAGGCTGCTGGTGTTTTCTTTCTTTGTTTTGTCGTCGTCCCAAAGAGTAGCAACGTCTAGCGAGTCATTACCCCCTCGCAATGTGACACACAGTAGGCACGGCTCTTTGCCAGAGTCAGCACTTGTTTTGGGTTCATTAGAGAGCTCTGGCCTTCGTGGAAAGCTGCCTCTTCAAACAAGAGTCAGCAGCACATGCTGGCCGACGTGGCTTCTCCGGAGCTGCCCTGCGATACTTCACACGACCCACAGTCAGCCGGTACAAAGAGTTCAAATGAAAGCATGGCATGAGCCCGCCTGCTTTGATTCTGCTATTAAGAAGTCATACGTGACTGAATAAAGGCAAGTTTAATCATTGATAAGGTGCTGAGAGGTTGAAAGGACTGGGCACAGAGGAGGCAGGGTGAGGAAAGATGGTGGTAATGCAGCGCAAAGGGTACGATGGAAACAAGACGGAGGTGGACAAACAGAGAGAGAGGGCACGAGAGGGAGATAAAGGTTAGCTCATGAAGGAGACAGAGATTCCTCTTGCTATTCCTTCCTCGTCCCTTATACATGACCACTGCTGTTCCGGCTCTCAGAGCTCTTTATTGTGAATGACCCATTTCTCCTTCTCTTCTGCAGCAGCTGTATATTGGTGTTGTTGTGGCTGCAGCCCCACAGCTCCACCATACTTGTGCACACAGAGATCTCCCCAGCGATTATCAGATAAATGCACTTTAATTCACAACACATGCAGCTGAGGTTTATATATATAGACTCACTAATTCCCCCTTGGCCACACTGCAATATGAACTCCATGCTGCACCAATTTAAGTGCATGATGAGTCCCACGCGGACAGGCTCCTCTACTTATCATATATATGACATGCTCAAGCAGATAGCGGGGGTTAGAGTAAAAAAAAAAACAGAAGCTAAGAAAAGTAAGCTTATGAACGGCTTTATTAATGATTAATGACACAAGCAGTTTTCAGGGCTGTTTCCTGTGGAGAATTATTGGTCAGTCTGAGATGTGTTTTCACAGGAGACACATCACACCAGGACAACAAATAAAAAATGTTGAGATTCTCACACTGCTGCTAATGCACATTTTATCAACAAGTCCTCCCTGTTTTAGACTAAAACCCCGACAGCCAGCTCCCAAAGGAGGACTAATTGGCATGGTTCTACTGAAAGGGAGGTATCTGCCTCTGATAACGCCTGTAACACATCTGCACGGTCTTTGTGTTAGCTCATTAAACAGCCAGTTCCCTCAGCGTTCTTTGGCCATCACCATGCATCATTAATTGCGTCCACCTGCTAATACCAATCACTACATTCTTCCCCGGCTTTGATGTCTATCTCCATGCATGCTCTGAGACCCGATGGCCCGTCCTAGCATGACTCCTCAAACCACCTGTGGACTCCTAATCTGAGAGGAAAAACTGTTAATATGTTAATAAAAACTCCTCTGGGCAACTAGTCTAAACATAAAAATAATCTAACGCCTGAAAACACACACACACACAGAGACACACAGACAGCGAGCCAAATAAAAAACACTACTTGCTCAAAGCTATGAGTCATGCTGTGGATGCCAACAATCAATGGGGCTCACCGCACCCAGCTGGCTGTTGTAGCGGAATGTATTAATTTTCTCATTTAGAAACAAATATATACTGCAAATAGATTAATGGTGTTTGATCAACTTGGCGGAGCAACGCCAATTAGTATGCATGGATGGAGAGAGGCAGCATGTTTAGTTTTATGTGCTGCTCTAAAAGCTTACGGCAGCTACTATAAATGTTAGAATGGGACGACAGGAATACATTCCTTAAAGCTTTTTTTTTTTTTAAACAAAGCTCCAAGGAAAGAGGAGAGGAAGGTGGGGTGAGGAACAGGGTGGGTTATAAGGAAGGAAAGCAGAGATACAGAAGAGGAAAATAGCACCATGGGAGCAAGAGAGAGGAAAACTGAGGCCACGGTTTGCTCAGAGAGGTGAAAGCAGCCCTAGCTTCATACTGCACAGAGTTTAGCAATTACTTGTGACAGCAGTTTGCACCAAGACAGGGAAAAGATTGATCCAGACAAGCAAGACTCTGTTTGCTTTGTTAAAAGTAATTAATCACTGTGGCCACGGAGGAGTGAGTGCCACTGCAATGGCACTGTCTGAGTCAGGATGTCTGAGTGTGAAGCCGTGCGAGGATGTGAGTGTGTAATCTGGCACATGTTTCTGAAAAAGTCAGAGATGAAGAATGGTGCTAGAGAGAAAAATTTAAACAAAGAAAAAAAGACTAGCAGATGAAGGAAAGAGAAAACGGGGGAGATGAACATCAACATATAGCACCCATTCATCCTTCTGCTTGCACTGAAGAGAACAAATAACACAATCCATCATTAAAGCCCCAAAAAGCTACTGAGCAAAGAAGGAAAGTGCATCCTAAAGAGGTAGAAATGGGGGAAACACCTGCAGGTTTGCTGCTTTTACCAACTCTTTCATCAAAAGATAAAATCAGCATCAGTCCTGTGTTTAGACACCTTCCTCTTCTAGAGATAAGTCACAGAGCAGACATATTTTCCCTCCTGCTATATTACTCCTGGTGGACAGTCTTCATATCAAACTGACTGTGATTTTGGTAAGTTTGCACATGTTTGAGCAAATGCAACAAGAGAAAGAAAAAAACGATAACAGTCTGAACATGCTCTAATCCCTGTAGATAACACACACACTGGCCCGAAGCTCTCAGAGCTGTGAACCACAATCCCACCTCCCCACCCTCAACACTGCAGTGATAACAGCAGCAGGAGCCCACAGCCACAAAGACACAACCCTGATCAATAAAAAAGCACACACACAACACTCACAGAGGAGAGCAGTGATCTTGTTGTAGCTGGGGGTCTTAAGGGAATGGGTGTCACTGGGCGATGGGAAAATTAGATGTGAAAACGTGAGAGGAACATAAAGAAAAAAAGAGAGGGGTGGGGCATGAGAAGAGCACTAGTGTTCTTTAGAGTCATATTTAGGCCGTAAGCTAGAGAGTTAGAGGGGGCAGTAGCTGCAGCAGCAGCAGAATAGCCATGCGCAGAGAAAGCACTCATTGAAGTGTCGCCTGTGCAGCCGTGGGCCTGGACCTTAATAGAAACAGAAAGCAGGGACCCTTCTATGTCAGTGCCACGGCTGAGCAGAATACTAAATCCCTCTCTTGTGCTAATGATCACCGCAAGCAAGGAACAGGAGTGCAACACCCGTTTGCAAATGAACATCAGGAAACCTGCAATTTCAAATTAGCACATCGTCCGTACCTACTGATCGAGACACACAGCTCTGTGGTGCAAAACCTGAAGGACATAATTTGACTAGTAAAGGCATGATTCTCCTGTGAAAGCTCAATGGTAAAAGCTTTGCAATGCACCTCATCTACACCTTACTTTGTTGTAATAAAACAGATTTCCTGAATTGGGTTGAGGTGCTTAAAAGGGGGCATGACATGATCGAAAAAGAAAAGAAGAAAACACTGACAGGGCTTGTAGAAGGCTGAAGTGGGTGAATTATCTTGCAGGACACCCTGGGAGCAATGACCCCAGTTGATGTGGCAAATCCTGCCTTCATCATTTACTGAGCTACCAGCACCTGCTGGAAACATGGGCCATAACTTCCACACACACACTGGACTCACTCTAATAACTTACCACCATACAGAAATGTGTGAGAAGATCATGATTTCCCATGCTTCCTCCTTCACCTCCCTTACCGCTGTTAGCATGTTAGCTTAGTTTCAGAAAATGTTTACCACTTTATAACAGGAGCACACAGATGCATGTGCTGCTCATTGCTGCAAAAAACATTACCCCTGTAGATGTTTCCTAACTGTTTTCTAACACCACATCCCTGCATCATTTATCAAGTTGTGGCATTAAGATAACATCCGGCTCTAAGTCATCTCCTGGTGCTTCTCTATGAATAAACTTCCTAATATCAGCCAGTGATGGCTCATTATGTTGACCTATCACGCTGGGCTTCTTTTAAAGTGTTTTTTCTCTTGGGTAAAAAAAATGTATTCACTGCAAGGCTTCCAACTCTCCTAGATTAAGCATCCTGTTTTAAACATCTTTCTGGAGCTTTTTCCCAAGAGCTTGCAGTGATGAAGAGAGCTTTCGAGTCTTCAGAGAGAATTTCATTCAACCTGTCGCACTTCATGTTTCCCCCAGGGTGTGTTTTTTTTCCTCAGTGAGGGGTCTGAAAGCTAAACAACCCCAGGAGTGGGCCAAAGAGACACTCGTCTACTGTACAAACATGGGAAGCTCAGACAGGATGGAGCAGCAAGCTGTTTACAAGGCTAAGCAAGCACATAGATCACTCCTGATGACGCTCACAGTCTTATTGAAAAAACAATACATTTTAGTCAAATCTGCCTGCGGTACGGTTCTTTAAGGGTTTAAAATGCCGAATTTCAAGCTCACCATGAAGCAAAGGTAAAAACAAAAATCTTCTTTAGCAGAACTACACAAAACTCCATGTGAACCATTTTAAATGAACGTTTACCAAGACGTGCGTCCATGAATGTGATGCACTTCTATAACTGAGTCGTCTTATTAAACCCGTTGCTGGTAGAAACCAGAGTAATTGCTCAGTCCCTCGCAACACCTTTTGGACTTTGGGCCAGATTTGATGTGCTGCTCCAAATGTCACACACCTCAGCTGGCAATTAAACAGCATTCTTCCCTCAGTAGCTGTTTTAATGGGCTCTTTCTGCTAAAAAAGAAAGCTGCAAGGCACTCTCATTTCAAAGTACAAAAAAAAAAGAGGTTTTGTGATTGTAAACCCGGCAGATAATTCACATATAATTTGCAGGTTTCGTTTAGGTCAATTAAAGCATGAAAATTATGCCTAATGAGTTCTATGAGTGACAATGAAAACAACCAGGAGGTGCAGGATGCATATATTTTTACTTACATAAGCGAGAACAGTTAATTTGTTGAAGCAAGAAGGACTGTTTTTTGTTGTTGTTGTTTAAAAAGGGTTGAAGATAAGTTGTAATCCATATGGTAGGCCTGAGGTGAACAACACAACAACAGAAAACATCTAAATGTCAGAAATAACACAACACTAAGAGAACACAAGAGGACATCAGAAGACACTATAAAAATAGAAAAGCAATATCTTAACAAGGTGCATTTTTTTAAAAGCCATTTGTTTTATGAAGTTCTGAAACCTTGTATCTCTGGTTTTGTTGTTTGGTTTTGACGTCTTGTACTCCAGAGCCACCCTACAGCCGTCTGCTTTTGACAAGGAACATGTTCTGAAATCCTGAGCCTTTCACCAGAGACAAACAGAGGGAAGCAGTTGTGTTAGTGAGAACATTAACGCTCACATTCCTGTTTTGCACTCCCAGTTCAACAACAGCAGAGAAACATTAGGTGGTAACTGCCAACAGCGAATCAAAACACAAGGTCAGAGAGCAGCCACAAAGTTTGACACCTCTTTCCCTTCAATTGGCTCATCCAGTGACACTGAGTCACATCCAGTCTCTATCAAGGCTGCTCACCCCAGTGTCACTCCACCATGCATAAAGACCAATTAATACAGCACTTTCTATGCATGCGTGTCACAGTGGCAGCTGCCTTACTCTCTCCTTCTTTCTGGGCACGGTTACAACGGGTGCTCAGTGTTTATGTCACTTCTTAATTGCATTTTCCCCCATGGTAGAGGTATGGCTTTGTGTAGACGCCCCGAGGAAGAAAAAGAAGGTCAGGCTGCCAATTTGGAGCTGGCAGGTCGAGAGAAGCGGCAGCACTTAGCTTCGCATGAAGAGAGAATGGGGGGGCTGCTGCTCATCTATGGATAACCAGGACAAACAAAAGAGGTAAGTGAAGGGGAAAGGATGATGAAGTTTCTGGGAGAGTGACACAAAGCTTACAGGAGAACCCCTCACAGCGCAGCTTCCTGTGATTGAACAGGGACAATGGGGAGAGAGGGGAAAGGGGTTTGAGTAAGAGAATTTTACATCCTACATGACTAGGAATATGCAAAGCAAATACACCTGGTCACATGTCAGATCAACCAACCCAATTAGGTATGTGTTCAAAAAACGGACATATTTTTGCAGTGTTTTCCTCCAGACTGTGAGCAAGTCAATAAAACAAATCAATAATTCTTATAGATCATTAGTACCAGGCACTAGTTAGTACTGGTATAGAAAAAGAAATTGGGTTAGTATTTATAACAGTTAAAAAATGTAAGCTTAATAAATGTAGGGTTGTTGTATAGCAGTAGGCAGACTTAAACAAAGAGTGAAATGAGGTACAGCCTGAAGCAGCTCACATATATATCCATCAGATGAAACTAATCACGTTGGACTCATATTGTGTCTCTTTTTTGTTTATAAGTAAAATGTGTGTACCTAATTTAAAAAATCCACAAATAGTAAACCCTATGGTCAACCAATGACTGTCCACTCTGACACAAACCGCCACATATAGACAAAAAAGATAGGGAACCATAGACTTTAAATTTCATTCCATTTCTGAACATTTGCATAAACCTTTATAAAATGGTGTGGTGGGAAGAGAATAAATGGATAAGCAGCCAAGGTAGTTCAGAGGGAGCCGGTTTAGGACTGTAGACACAAAGGACAGGATGAGATTAGAGCTATACCTTCCACCACTACACTCTTTATGAGCCCCACACAAATAAAATATATATATTTATATATATCCTGTATGAAAAGAAAATAATTTGCTTGCAACAACAAATTGGTTCCAGTGAAACCACAGTCTGAAACATGAAGAGGAAAACAGGACCTATCTTTTTGACCAGGCCTCCCTGACAGGCAGTATAAGCTCCATAGATCCCTGCTTTGCATTCCACTCTGTCTGGGTCATGTTGTCAGTTTGTCCCTGACGTTCGCTGTCTGTCTGTCCCAATCCGGGGTGTCACTGATCCAAGTCAGGAGGATGTGGCAGCTCTGGTCAGGAGTTCATCATGGGTCAACAACTGGGTTCATCCCAAGGGGATGTCGGCTTTGTTTATGAAGAGAGATCCTTTCTTTCATGCAGTCACCCATGAAGGGCTGACCTTATTAATGCTAATACATCTGCAATATGTGGGTTAGAGTTTACTGACTAATTGCTGCTACTCTGGTTATTTTCCTTCTTAGAGTAGAAAGCAATGTTCTAAAGATCCTTAAGGGGGCAAAAGTGAAAGGTGCAAGACACATGTGGAGGGTGTGAAAGTTAGGGTATCCCATCACTTCAGTGGTGACCCATCCGACCCCCCCAACCACCACACATGAGGCAATATTACAACAGTGGATGCAGCCTCTTTGTTTCTGCAGCTGCCTCTGCCCGTCAGTCATAAACCAACATTCAGTGAAACCAGACAAACAAGACAAGTGGTTTCTAAGACCCAAGTCAATTACAGAAGTACATCTATCACTGCCTGCAGACAAACCTCACACAGAAAGGCTGATTCCTTGTGTTATAATGTGACGATTATCTCCATGAAGCAGAAGTGAATGAAGCTCTTGTTGGCTTCTCAAGCAGTACAGCCCAAAATCCTCCCTCTGCCCATGACCCAAGCTGCCCTCAGGACCCAGCGCAGTAAAGGACATGGCCATTATTGTGAATCACCCTAAACACTTGGCTTTCAACTGGGCTGAAAACTGGAGGAACCTTTGAACATCACACCACACGATGAAACTGAGCCTCAGTGCGGGCCCCAGGGGGCCCCGAGGCTTTGCCCTCGTGCTCATGTTTTTCAATACACAACCTCAGACATAAATAAAAAGGGGAATTTCAAGAAGAAGAAAAAAAGATTGCTGAGAGGAAATGGCTAAAGCAGTAAATTGACAAGAGATCCCAATGCCCCAGAGGATCTAGAAAGCCGTCTGAGGTCATTTATCCACAGATATAGTTATTAACACAAAATGAATAAGTATTTTTTCCTGTCTTGTCCTCTTAGGGTACCCCTTCTCCCATGCAGCATTTCATTAGGAGGTGAATCTCTTTCAAAAGTGCTCCATTTCACAATGCTGCCTCTTTCTGGTCTCCAAGGAGCAATTACAGCTGCCCTGTCAAATACCTCAATGCTCCAAAGGACCAGTTCACCCCCTGAGGCACCCTCTTATAGCTCAAGGAACCCCGTTTTCAACCTCTGAAAGTTTGTGCACACTAACCCCTTGAACTTAAATAAGCTGTCCAAAACAAGACCAGGACACAGAGTTTTGGGTAACCATCAGGCTCCACATTCATACTTCAGCCTATTAACCCCCCAAACAGCATCAAACCTCCCAAATCCCTACGTCATTCAAAGACAGCCTCCATCCACTGGTAGCTCACTGATAAGATCCTTATTAGAGGAAATTCAGACCTTTTTGGCCATAACACCTCTCATTATCACCTCTTTGTATGTTTACAATCACCTGGCTTGTCTTCTGCATTAATTAATTATCTCCCGAGGTCAGAGTAGCACACAGGTCCATTCTCAGCTCAGGAGGTGAGAAAGCAGCACACCTTCTTGCTAATGTAAGAAACCACAGATGTGCCTGTAATCTCCCAATTATTCTATAAAAATCCACCAACATTGCTTATGAGCTGCGTGTTGTTATTTGAGATTAGCATGTGTGTTTCATCTCCTTTGGTCAGAAGTTTTTGTGACAGCGTGTCTGATAAGACACAGCTCCTACATCATCTCTGCTGCAGCAGCATGTCAACCTACTTGCATTGCAGCATTGCAGTGATGGCACTAATTATAAAGGCTGAGGGAGGACCAGGGTGGATAATGTAAATGTCAGTTTCATGAAGGAGTGACTCTGAGCTCGCCACAGGACTGCTTTGAATCTTGCTTCAGTGATCAAAGGCATGGAGGGAGAAGAGAACAGAACCAGGGCCGGTTAGAATAACCTAAATAATTTAATATTATTTCATGCAGAGCGTTGGAACACATTGAACATCACCATCATCTACAATAATTATTTTTACTTTACTTCTAAAGCTTCCCACCCTTAATTTGGGGTCCCTATGTGTCAAGCCTCAAATGGGAAATAATAAAGCCAATCAAAGATTTATAGAAACAATTAGAATGCTATTTACCATGAGAGCAGGAGGAAAAGGAATGTTTGTGGTGTCATTATCTTCCAATTTCTTGCTTTAATAATTAATAACAAATCCTCATCAGTGTCTCATAACATGCCAAACCTAGTCTTTAAAATGATTTAATGCATATTTTAATTGCCCGCCTTTCACTTTACTTAAATGTGTCTGGCCTTGGCAAAGCAGCTCTACCCTGCAACACGTAACTTGTTGGCACACGGCGCGAGAGAGTCTCGTCTCAGAGTGATGGAGGGCTCGTGTCTGTTTTCTATTTCTGTTTTCTGGGATTATCTAGGAGAATATACAGGCCACAAGTAGATTTATAAAGTGTGCATATGTGGGGGGTGAGTAAATGTAGCATCCTGTTCTGTGTATTTCAATCAGATTGAGCGGGTGCAAGCGCAGCACATTATTCTCCCCTGCTCTGCATAGCGCTGTGCTAGGCTATGTCCTCCTGCTGTATTAGCGTGATGTATGACCCAAACGCAGCGCTGCACCACACCATGCTGCACACACTCCTAACACACTGCTACAAACGCCCTCTGCGGCTTTTTTATTCCACCTGTCAAACTGTTATTCATCTCCCCTTCTCTCTCTCCTCTCTTTCAGTCCCTCCCTTCCCTCACACTTGCTTATCGTTTCACCCACCCCTACATCTCTCTCCCTTACTGTATCCATCACTTTGCTTTGTCTTCATGAGAATCCTTGCAGCTTTGTTTACCTCAAAGAGAAGCCAATTTTGCACACAACAGTAGCGTACAGTGTGCATCACTGTACATTGATGCCAGCCAAGATGTTGGGGGGGGGGGCTTAAATTTAATTAGACATGAAGTGAGTGGCAGAAATGTGCAATTCAAACAAAAGCCCCCAGCACCAAAGGTGTCACGTTTGCCTACTTTGCAGGGTTGCTCTGACAGTGAGTGATGACTCCTTCCATCTATGGCAGCTGGATATATAATGAGCATTCAAAGACAAAATAAAGAGATAGTTTCTAAGGTTTAGCAAACTAAATGTGCATCTGAAATACAAAATGTCAGTTCTAATCAGCTGTGCTTGTATGATGTTTCCTAAGAGGAGGAGGGAGCGGGGTGCGTAGGTTAGAAATGTAATCTGAAAAAGCCAATTACCGCCATTTACTTTGTCTAATATCTCTCAGTGGTATTTTAACCAAGCGGATGGTGGTGTTAGACGAAGAAAAACAGAAAACACTGTCAGATCGTTTCCCACCAACCACTGCTTCATTCATTATCCACGGCTGTTGGCTACAGAAATATCTAATTAGGTGGCGGGTTCTGTGCTACTGCTGTCAACCTCCATTGTTCTTCAAGCCTATCTGTACTTTATCATTAAACACAAAAAGATGAGAGGCATTAGCTGGCTTTAATTCTAACTTCTAATTACATTTTTCAAAAGAAAAAGTTGTGTTTCTTTATGGAATAAAAAATATACTGCAATTACCTTAACATTTCATTCACATAATCTCCTGTTCACTTCTCATAATAAAGGAGTGACTAGCAAAAATAATAAATCCTAACACACCTGCAGCAAAGTCCCCAGACAAGTGTTTCTGATCTTCTATGAGGTGAGCTGCAAGCATCAAGTGACTTGCACAAACACGTCCCTCCTGAACTCCCCAGACATTCGGACAGCGCAGCTGAAGCCGGAGCATCATCATAGGCTTTACACAGATGCAGGCCACCAGCTCTACAGTCGTAATCACACTGTGGAACTGATTCAATTCATGTAGCTTGGAACGCGATATGGAGCAATTATGTTTTTATTAACAGAGTGCAGAGGTGGGCCCACACCTGAGTGCTCTGGAAATGGGCAGAGCTGATTCCACTTCAGGGGGGGACACTGTGAAGGAGCAAAGGGAGAGGCGGGGGACAACCGTTTAAAGAGGACGAGGCTAAATTTGATTAATCCATAAACTGATTTACTATGTCTGATAATGTGCTGGTAACACATCCACACAGGGGCTGCTATGATTATATCAGTTATGGTTCATGGCTATCTAAGATAAGGTTAAGCTGGGCGCTCAGAACAGGGAAGGGGTGTAATTGAGTTAGCATTACGTTAATACCCAGCCATGACTTCTAGTGAGCTATACAGAGTGTGACATGTAGCCTGATGCTGAACTGTTCACATGTGACTTGACTTCTGACCTGTACTCTGTGCAGATTGTAATATTTAAGACAAATTGTGTGTTTCTCAAGATTACCATTGGTGATGAGTGCAACGCTTCAAATCAAGAGGCATCTCAAATCTAAATGTTTGGCAAAGTTATGGACATAAAAGAGCATTTCTGATTTTTTTCCCCCCAGCAGTTTATTTGTTCTTAAGGCATTTAACAATTCTAAATTCTTTATTGTCAGTTAAACTCTTTTTTACTTGAAGGAATGAAGCTGCCTACCTATAGCCTAAGATCTCCATGCAACTCAGACTCTGTCCTACCACAACTCGTTTACATTTTTTAATTGAACACCTTTCTTCTTGTGCATTTGTTTACTTTGTTTCTACCTCAAACCTGGTCTCAGATCTAATCTGTACACCTACAGTTTAGTTGCAATCATTTCCCTCAGTTTATATACTTTAACAGTTTCCTTTGCTCATTGCCAGCCCAGCACATTATTTAGTCTGGAGTTATTCCTGTTTTTGTTCTGTTTAGTTTTGTCTATCCTGCTCTGCAGTTTCCTTACTTTTGTTTTATATTAATTAAACATTCTGCTGCACACTAACTGCCTGCCTCCTAGTCCTGCACTTGAGTTATTTGCCCCAGAATCCAACAGAACCATGATTTGATGATGATTATTAGTCCTTGAGAGAAAAAGCAAGAAGCCTCTTGCTAGCTAGGTGGCCAAGGATGGATTGAGAGGATGGTATTTCCGGAATGTTTACCCAAAGCCTTGGAAAGCTTGAGGGATACAGAAATTATTCTCTCCCACTTACAGGCTATGATTTTGTGCGAACTTTTACTCACAGCTAGAAAAAATAAAAATGCAGTTTATGCATCTGTTTACTAACACAAGTGCTTTGTTCTGAAGCCCAGGAGGGTCACATTCCTCTAGCAAGTCAGCTTCAATCCCCCATCAAGGTGGGTACTGTGTGAAAGTCACACACACTGACACAGTATATGACAGAAGCTGGTTCGAGTTTTCCAGACTGATCAAAGAGAATTGAGAGCTGAGTCTTCTGTTCCTACTCACATGATAGGCTCCATGGATCACAGAGGGCCACACGTAGACGTCAGAGAGTCTTTGCTTGTGCAGCCAGACTTATGAAAACAAGACAGGCATTACATCAGCAGTTATGGAACAGACACATGCTATGTGGCACATGTGTTTGCCTGACTGTGTGGTGCTGCTATCATAAGTCCAAAAGGAAACAACTCAGCCACAAAAAGTTTACTTTGAAAAAATCGGTACATGCCGAAAACTTTTCAGGTGAGCTGGCTGAGAGCACTCTGTGATTCACTAATAATTACCACACTAGACATAAAGAGAGAGAAATTAGCTGAAAATACATCTTTGAGAGTGAAAGGCAGCTACCCCCCCCCATCACCACCTACCTCCCCCTTTGGCCTCCCTCTCAAACTAATGTGTCATGAACCAATCTTTGTCTCAGGTTTGATTGATGTTCTCCCTCCAAACACAGCCATGCGTCACTAATCATTTCATATGAGACTGCACGCAAAAGTGGGAAAATTGACTAACCATTAAAAAACCATTTGTTGCCAGCGGACGACCTTAACTAGCTGACACTGAGTGGTGCTTTCATTTAAAAGTTCACCCTCATCTGTGACCAACAAGCAGCAGCAGTGCTGGCATGCATTCGTGTTGTCAGGATGAGGAATAATTATTAAATATTGCAATAAATTTCAGTCAAGATGTTTGTTTAGTGCAGCTGATGATCCAGACAGTGTTACTGGGGCACTAGTAGGCTCAACACAGACTTCCCACCACTAAGACAGTGTCCTCACTTTCCTCTGCAGTAGCCGAATGTGTGAGCGAATGATAAGCCCAGACTGGGGGAATCCTGGGAAGGCTACGAGGCATTTTGTGAGTAATCTGACCCAGAGGCCAGGCTTAGGTCTAGCAATGTAGTAAAGGACAATGAGCCAGAGCAGTGCAGAAACTCATACACAGCGGCTTCCCTCAAATGACTTTAGACACACTTCCATCCATAAAAACAGATTATTGCTGTTTATCCTCTTTTCATTCTGATTTTTTTTTTACCGTGTGTGCATTGGATTTTTTTTTTCATGATAATGGCGGTTCTCCACACCTCCCCTACCCAGCCATCGGCGCTCCAGCCGCTCCAATGTGCACTTTTAAAAGAATCAATTGCTACAGCTGTGAGATGAGAATGTAATAGTGAATACATTTTGTGTTTCCTCCTCTAATCTTCTCCCTCAACATGTCAAACAAATTGTGCTGCCTCTGCCAAATCTAATAAAGCTGGTTCCCTTTTTGCCACAAACTGTGCATATAAACACACACACACACACACACACACACACACACACGCGCACGCACGCACACACACACACACACACACACACACACACACACACATAGATAGATATTTACACAGGAGTACAGACTGGAGGTGGTGGGAGATGGTGGTAATCACAACCAAGAGAGGATCAAATATGTATGAAAATACCTTGTTATAGGGGAAAGCGTACTCTCCCCACCACAGAGGATGGAGCACATGTCTGCATATCGTGTGTCCCCAGGGGCCCCTGTGTTCCTGCTCTTCAGACTCATTCACACACGCCTGAATTATTTGTGTTTTTCTATTGAAAGATAACAACTGAACACAATGATTTCAGGTCTAAACCACTCACAGTCCTGCTCCCTCCATATCATGGTCAAGTCCTCGCCACCCCCTCCCATTGGATTTCAGTTGCTTATCGCTTCCTCTCTGGAAACGCCTGCACGCCCCCCCCCCATTTTAGCAAAAAGTGCCATTCCAACACCTTAGGAAATTCATGCAGTGATTTATCCCACCGCATCTCGTGACCACCTGTCATGAGGAGATAGCGCTCTCAGTACTGTTAAACCAATGTAATTGCCAGGGAGGGAGTCTCTAGTTCAGTCAGCATCTTAACACACAGCAGACTTCCATCACGTGACTGTGAAAGTTGATATAAGCAGGTCTGCTGGTGCCCTGACCACTGAGCAATGCATCAGACAGAACGAGGAACAACACAGAGGGAAATCAGGGATTGAGCGACGGTTGCACAGGAGGGGTGCAGCATTACTGTCGTTCTAATGACAGCCAATTTAATTGAAAAATCCACTTCATTGTCTGAGAGCAAACGTTTTAGTGTGGAGAAGCAAAAACAATACTCCCTGGTTTAGTGGAAAAACTAAAAGAAGGGAATAAATGAGAGACGGGGATGAAGGAATAAAGATAAAGCAGAGAGGAGGAGTGTGTTAAAGAAAGGCACTGATATGGATGTGGTGGGAAGGAATTACAGATTGGACTCAGATAAAAACAGTAAAACGATGCTGGAGAAGAAGAAAGAAAGAAAGAAAGAAAGAAAGAAAGAAAGAAAGAAAGAAAGAAAGAAAGAAAGAAAGAAAGAAAGAAAGAAAGAAAGAAAGAAAGAAAGAAAGGGAAGAAAACAGGGAGAAACACTGAAAGAAAAGGGGGAGGGTGAAGGAAAGAAAAGAAGAGTTAAACCCGAGCTCAGCAGTCTTTCTCAGGCTCCATTTCCAGGACATGATTAGTTTGGGGTGATGACACGTAATGGGTGCAAGAAAAAGAAAGATTTTCCCCTCATCTTTCTTCTGCTCTCCGTCCCTTATATCAGTTCTCTCATTGAGGCATTCTTCCACAAAATAGAGGCCAGCTCCAAAGATTTAAACCTCCTGATATTAGTAGCCTTCACCTCTTGTTCCAGGGCTGTCACAATCTGAAACCACTTCTAAACAAGCCACTATCTGTCAGTAACTCTGTGACTTTCTCCTGCAAACCATGTCTTCAGTGAACCCAAGGAAGTTGCTTTCACTTCCTAATCCTTGGCCTGTATAAAGAAATAACACTATAGCCATAAGTGACAAGCTTATGCCTTATAAAGGAAAGTTAGTTCATTTCACATTGATCTGTATGGATTCTGAACAGTGATATTCACAGTCTGGATGCTTGACCTCTCCGAGACTCATTTGTTAACATTTGCAGAAAAATAAATGAAACTGGCACCGTAAAGGCCAAAAGTTACAGCCAAAACATTCCTCTTAATATCAGCAGGGACTGAATAGAGGCTGTGCTAGGACAAATATAAACAGAACTTTTTAATGATGGAAACTTAGATGTTCCACAACCTTTAGCTGAACTGTGACTGATTTTAGATACCACCTTAAATGTAACCTTTTTCCAAAAGGAAGAGATAAAAAATATATATAAAAAATAAAATCAGAGAGGAAAGGGGAAAAAAGATACAAGCACTTCTGCAGGTAATGTGATGATTGGCTGACAGCAATGCAATCATCTAGAAAATCCCTGCAACCAGCCTCCCTGCAGAGAGCTTAGGAACAAGATAACCAAGCAAGAAGTTGGAGAACAAAGGGAAACAGAAAAAACACGACTATATCAGGAGCGCTAATTGATTCCAATACACTTGAAAGCCGTTTCGGATTTGTAAGATCAACTAATATGCCCTTCTTTCTCTCACTGTTGTTCTGTACTTCTTTCAACTCCTGTTATTTTTTAGACATATTCTTTTTTTCCCCTCAGTATGCTGCTGTAGCTCAACATCCAATTTTAGCTGCCTTTTACTTTAACCCAACATTTGACACATGGCGGTTCTGAACCCAGTATTTTCTCATTTCCACCTCTGCTCCATCTTCTCTCAACCCAGGGCAGGCTGGCTCCTTCCAGACCCCCTACTGGTGCCGCAGAGTCCCAGACAGGGTGTCCTGGCCTGGCTCTACCCTAGTGAGCAGCAACCTGGTCTTAGCCCTGCACAACAGATTGACTCCGTCTGTGCTAACACCCTGATGGCTAATGCAAATACAGTCCATCTGTTAATTCTAATCCGTCCAGCCCAACTAATACAAAGACACACATACATTTGACTATATGCTGCACTTTTGAAGGTTGAGATCACGTCCTTAAAAGTGATTAACTGATACCATCACTATTGTTAAAAAACCCTTTGTGAACCCCATCACCTGGTGATCAACAAAGATAAATGTTGGGCTGCAGTTTCACCCATTTCCGTCTCACAGAGGAGGTGCATACACAGCAAAATCCTGTGTTAAAACCACGTTAACGTGTACAGATAAAACATACATGCAACCCTCTATAACACCAACTACTACGTTTGAGCATATGTGCAAAAACACAACACATTCACACACTGAGAGCCTCAGGAAAAACATGAAAGGAGATGCAGTTTAAGTGTAAACATAAAGAAGGAGGATCATGAGAACCCAGCGGTCAGGAGATTAGCTGCAGTTAAACAGTAAAGAGACACGTTCTAAACATGCTGTAGAGTGGTTAAGCTAATCTCACTCACTCAATATGGGATTAGCCCATATTATTATGTTAGGGGAACCCTGGTGAGCCAACACTGTAAACACATCTGTGAGCAGAAAACAGTCACAGATAGAAGATGTTGGTGAAATATGAGGAAATTATTATCTCATCATTTACAAACACTGCAAATTGGAAGAGGGCAGTCTGGTGATTGGAGGCAGGGCGAGTGCATGAACATCTACATGTGGACCTGTTGTTATTTGCATATTTTTGTGTTCTGCACATATGCAAAGTAGCTTACGTGGCATGAGTGCACGAGTGTGATACTGAATGAAGTCAATGTACCTAGTCTGACTTTGCACATCTCACACACGCTGTAAGAGTTCTCTCTGCATAATCTCATTTAAAACCCCTTCACACACCATAATTCAATTCTCTCTTCTAGACAATGACCATGTCATCTTAATCTGGCAGGTAGATTATACAGCATCCCACACAAGACTGCTAATGCAGAGGGAACGGATCGAGCTATTGTGCGCTGCTTCAAGGTTGGACGGGCTGCTGCAGATTGCTTTAGTGGATTGCTTCTGCCATTCATGTTTTCCACCATTGGTTTCTTCCCTTTCGTCTGAACAACTTCTTTCCTCTCTTGGGAATTCTGATCATGTTTACTGTCGATTTGATTGGCTAGACTCGAACAATCCAGATTGCATGCTCTGAATGTTTTTCCCAGCTCCATCATTTACTGATAAACATATAAAAAATTCATCACTTAACAAGAGCTACCAGTGTGTGGTCCACTAATTACAGGAAAGCACCATGTTCTTCCTCATCAACATTACACGAGCAGCCCTAACCATGAGGCAGACAGGTTGAAAACATTTGCAGGTGTTAGAACAAGGAGCCATTGAAAGCTCTTGGTCACAAAGACCACAGGATAATTTAACCAAAATAAAACCAGCTATTAATCTGTTTTTTTTTTTTATTCAGTGAGATAGTGACTCTGACATAATTAGACTTTTCAGCTAGAACACAGAGATGGCATGAAGTGACAGGTGTGTGCACACACGGATGTCTGACTGTGAGGTCCTGATGCTGCCCATCAGTTCCCCTCCCTAGCTTCCTCAATCGGATTATAGCTAAATCATTCAGCCATAACCGGGTCTGTAGGAGGCCCTTCAAACCTGAACCACTTATCCTGCCTTGATCCGCCCAGCACGGTCCCCTAAACACTGAGAACAATGTCCCTGTTTGCATTAAGACAGTGTGTGTGTGAGGAAATTACAAATGTGGCCATAGCAAAATAAATCGATCACAAGTTGGCTTAGACATACAATAAGAGAAATTAAATATTGATATTTGTTATTATACATTTAATCCAATCTGCTATGTGGAACAAACAATCACCTCCTGAGTAAGCCTTCTACCAATCAGACCTGTATGCTGCTGACCTCCGGATCACAAGAACACCAATGATCTGCTGTAATTAGAGATCCCCAGCACAACTACATCATTTCACTCCCCTCTACTCTCTAAATCATGGGTCGGATTCTCTGATGCAGTCCGGCTAATGAAAAGCAGAAACCCAGTAACATTCCTGAGAGGAACAGCACAACAAAGTAACAAATACCAGAGCGAACACACGAACTGTGCAATGAAAATAGCCTTACAGTCTGACCACAAACCTCTGGAATATCGTAAAGAATAGACCGTGTGTGCAGACAGTTGTAAAATGTGCTTATTTTGTCCAAGGCCACAACAAGTTACACTAAATCTTCAGTTTAGAGCTCCAACTTTTCTCCTTTTTTTAACAAAACTTTCAGCTCACATCTGCTCTTCGCTAATCACACAATAACACTGGCTTAGCTAAAAGCCTCCCCCTCCATGAGCTGCAGTTATCTGTGGAGAAATATGTTAAGGTTAGGCCAGCAAACATAGAACCACAACTAGAGAATATGCCAAAGTTTGATCCCAGCTTTCACCATCCTGAACTCGTGCAGTCATCATATTATCAGAGTCCACTTTCATCCTCTGAGCACCCTTCTCCTCAGAAGTAGATCTGACTGAATAGCACAAGGTTGCTCCTGCCTCCGGGCTGTTACTGTGAAGGTTCCTTCCTGCTCTGATCAATCCTTCAAGTTTCTTTGTTGGTCGTCCAAAGGGCCAGCCAAGCATACAAGCTAAGTCAGACATGCTTTTCTCTAAGGTTTGTGTTCTTCTGTTTGACCAGAGGGAATGCTCTCCAGCTGGAACAAGTTTGCCTCCTTTCTCTTTATCTCCACAGCTGCAGACTTTAGCTGTTTTTGGGTGACATACTTTTGGATGTTTTTCTTTCTTGGGGATGTTAGGATGGATGTGTAAGCTGGGGAAAACACCAGTTGGTTTAGTGCATTGTAAACTCAGAAGAATGCATGGTTTCTTTTCTGCAGAGTATGTGTCAGAGTGCGTGTCCCCGTCATGAGGTTCTAAGAACAATGCAGTGCAAGCCCAGTGTTGTAAAGTGGTCTGTGGTCCAACCAGGTGTCTCCTTGGATGATCTCTTGGGTCCCATATCAAGATAGGAGTCTTTCATCCTCAACCTCTCAGAGGTTTAAATATGTCATAAACAAGAGCCAGACTGGAAAATGTGGGCGGCCCCTAAAGATCATGTTCTACCACAAAAGTGTGGTTTTATACACAAAAGGCAATGAGTGCAACTTTGTAGTTCCTGCAGAGTTAAAACCTCTACTGATATGCAAACTGTATGAAAGCTTACAAATAGCATCAATGAAATCAGGTATTAAATATACATCAGAAATATATGTTGAATTTTCCTATGCTCAGTGTTTAGCTTTATGCTCAAAAGTAATAAATATTGCAACATAAATGTAATCCTCACAGATAAATTGAAACATTTGATTTACTAAGCATAGAACTACAAGTTAATTTTAATAAACTCAGTAGTAATTTATACATGTAGCTAAGTGTTTCTGTTACCATGAGGCATTATCATCAACTGGGAAACAAATCCCCCTGGGTTTTTTCTGCTTTCTCAATTTTCCTATTTAACCCTCACACTGTTTTATAGGAGGTCAAATTGACCCCAAATGAATAGAAACTCCATAGGCCCAAAAGTCTGGACAGTGTGAGGCTTAAACCCAGTAAATGCTGCGGCCTTGCTGCGTGGAGTTAGCATGTTCTCCCCAAGCATGCGTGGGTTTCCTCCGGGTACTTCGGCTCCCCCCACAGATCACAACATGCCCTATAGGTGGTCATCCAGGACTCCCTTGAAAAAGAGTTTCTGAAAATCAATGGGACATTTCTTGGTGAAATAAAGGTTAAGAAATAAAGCAATAAATCCCTGGGCTGCAACACATACCGGAAAAATTTAAGTAACAAATTTCCTCTTAAAATAAAGACAATATTATAGCAGGTGGAAACCTTATCAATTAATTTCCCAGGAGTCAGAATAAAATGTAGGACAACTTTGGGAAGAGTTTGTGACCAAACAGAGAATAAAATTATTAAAATGAGAACTTAATTAAAACACTTTGCAACTGTTTGCAATGACATCATGAGGTCCATGTGATTTGGATATGTCGCAAAAGTGTCACAAACCAATTTAGTGCAATTCGAACTGAAATCTTTATTATTTCCCTGCTATTTTTGGTCTCTGACTAGTCACCAACAGCCCAGTGAGATACTGGAATTTGGTTGGTCAACGATAACAAGTACATTGTGCCAATAAGTAGAACAACGCATGCAACATTTTCCTGATGGAAACAGAAATAGCCTCAATCTCTTTTCTCTGGCGGACTTTACTGTAGTCAGAAACACGTTTGTTTGTTGTGTACTGCTTTTAGGCATTCTAAAATTGGCAGCATTTGTGGTATCCGTCAAGTTAAAACTAGAAAATTCACGGCTCACAGTTGTCTGCTCACATCTAATTTTGGTATGCATAACTCCCCAGATTTATCCTTGTCTACTGTCCCCTATATTCAAGAGGACAAAACTGTGTTCTCAGTCAGGAGCAGAGGACTGCCGTACAGCGAACGAAAAGGGCTCACACAAGGGAGGACACAGACAAATATAACCTCCCCTCTCACCTCCCACTCTGTGTTCTCCACCAGTTTTTTCTGAGTGGAGGTCCCACTGGCACCAGAGTCACAACCAAATAGACAGCTGGCAGTTAGTTTTGCTTTGACACAACGATTAAGGTCCCTTACCACCTAGCAATGTGAAATGTTCCATCTCCTAAATATTTAATCGGGACAAGTAGAAGGCAATCTCCTACATCCACTAGCATTAAACATTTAATACCCGCCTGACATGATATCTAGTCAGCCGAGACTTAGTCAAGAAACCCATGCAGCGGAGAGCCATAGACACTTGTTCCTTCCTGCTTAATTTACACAAATCTCACAGCAACAAACAGACCGTAACACTCTATCAAGTGCAGGTCAGAATCAAAGAGCAAACACAACCGCACTCAAGCAGGCTTAAAAAAACACTCCACACACACACACTAAAAAAGGTAAATTTCTCAGCCAACATATATCATCTGTGAGAGGTGAGGCAGGGAGGAGGCTGGTGAATCCCATCAGTCATGGCTTTAGATTGAGGTTAAAAGCAGAACAGGGCAGCTACTGTCAGCACAGCCACAGCAGCCAAGGACAAAGAGGGAGGCTGAGGCCAACAGGCTGAAAAAATATAACCCAACATCCATATTAACAGGTATCAACACCTTCCTCACACGTCTGTTTTCTTTTTCTCTACTAAATATAGTTTATATGAAGGTGGGTTGGCTACTGAGAAACATGCTAAATCTAAGACTTTCTTGAGTGATGTATCTTGTATAAAAGCTTGTAGAAACAAGTGAGAAAAAGACAAACTTGAAATATTGTTTGTGTCTCTAGCTACATTATAACTCACTACATGCTGAGCAGGATGTGTTTAAATATCAATGTCTTTATGCAGCAAGATGTACATTACATTTGCAGGAAACATGGTTACTGTAGCTTTTCTATGCCACTGTTGTAAAACTTCACAATGTTATGCAGAGAACCAAAGTACACAATGCATAATCTTGAGACTGTGTTATAAATCTATGTTTTTGCTCAGGAGCTGAAATCCTGTGTGCCTCTGGGTCAGATTTTAAACATGATGTGACCATAAAGATCTGATCAACTCTCACAAACAAGAAGTTCAATCATAACGGCTACATGAAACGCTGTGATGAATTGAGTTAAAGCTGATTATTATTTCACAGATATTGCATCTATGTACATAGAAAAGTGGCTATGTCAGCTACTAATGAGGCCTCTAGGTTCTGTTGGAGTCTTTAAGCCATGGCATTCAGTATGCACTCTGGTGGTTTACAGCTGGGATGAGAGTCAGCTCCTCCAAGTCTGAGGATTCATCTTGTTTCTTAACTGGAAACAAGATGAATACCCTCCTCTGGGTAGGAGAGAGTCTATGCCTCAAGTTGAGGAGTTTACGTATCTTTTTGTCTTGTTCACAAGGGTTGGCAGGATGGATCCTGAATACAAGACGCTGAAAAATGTTTCCTTTGTAGGGTGGCCAAGCTCAGCCTTAGAGATAATGCGAGTAACTCGGAGTAGAGCTGCTGCTCCTCCACATCTAAAAGAGTACACTGAGGTGGTTCAGGCTGCTGATTAGGATGCCTTCTGGTTGCCTTACTCAGGAGGATTTCCTGTCATGCCCCACTGGGAAGAGACCCCCAGATAAGACCTGGAACTCTCTGAAGGGATAATTTATTGCTTCTGGTTTGGGAACATCTTGATATTCCCCAGGAGGAGCTGGAGAGTGTCATAGGGGAGGAGGATATCTGGGATTCCCTACTGGGCCTGTTACTTCCACAACCTGATCATATAAGCAGAGAAAAATGGATGGAAATTTGATCTCTGCTGCACTGATTTAATTTTTCATTCCATTTGAGAATATTTTATCATCACACTCTTCTAGTGCAAAATGAAGTGTTAAAAATATATAACAGCTGCAGCTGTTTGAGAATTGATAACTGTAATAGTGACCAATGATCTTTAATTTGTGCAGCAATTAATCCAGTGTCAGGAACTTGCTGAGGCTGAATTATTGGAGCCTTAATTTTGTGTGTCCTCACTGTCAGAATAGAGGTTGTGTGTGTGTGGTCCAAGTCAATAGTATCAAGTGGTATCTTGAGTATACAGTGCAAGCTACACACACACACACACACACACACACACACACACACACACACACACACACACACACACACAGATACAGATGCAGATATTGGAGGTGACCCAGCTCAGTGACAGGGTGTGACGTGACTTGTTTAAGAATGGCGAGGTAAGAGTGATAAAGTAGCATCTAAATCCACCCACATCCTGTGACCCTGCAATAAGTCAAACACCAGCTACAGGCACATACGCCATAAATACTCCTGTCAGATGTCAGGCTGGAGCAGCCCTCTCTTTGCTCATGTTTAGATTCACTCTTCCACTCAGTTTGAACGAGAGGAAAACTTGGCTTTTGGGAAAACAAACATGAATCAGACATACCCCATTTAACAACTAATAAGTTGCTAAAGGCGGCTAACTCTAACTTTCTCTTCTCTATTTTCATGCTCTCTTGGGTCACAAACCCAAACACAGAGGAGAGCATAAATAGCACACAATTCTCTCTCTCCCACTTGAGATAATTCATGCAATCACACCCAAACACATCATGTGGGGTTAATAGAGCAGGTGTCCACTGCAGAGATTTCTCTACACCCCCTGGTTCCCGAGCCAATATCTCCAGCTAATTTGAATTAAAAGAAGCAACAAAAAAAAAAGCTGGAAACATTTGCTTGACGATTCAGGCTAATGTTCAATCTGCTGCTCTTTGACACAGTGCCACCATGCATCTCATTTCCATTCCTGAGGCCTCACCACAAACCTGCCAGCACTGCAGTGTTGTGTGGCAGAAAAAGAGAGGCGGAATATAGGAGGGAAAGAAAGGAGGAGCAGAGTGACATGTTGTTTTTTTAAGAAAATTGCTCAAGTATTCAGCCTGAAAAATAGCATGGCTAGTACACGTAAATGTTTCATGAGAACATATTCAAGGTCAGGGTAGAAACAGAATATATATACTGTATTAGCACAAACCTAGACAGGTGCAGAAAGCAGGAGAAATATTTGATAGCGAAACAATAGAAGCTCAGGCAATAACACCTTGTTTGATTAACTGCTCGTCATCAACACTTGGAGTTGCAGGATGTGCACAGGTAAACACAGAATAAAAATATATAAATATATATTCAGCTGATGTGCCAGTCTGGCAAAGTCCCAGCACAGAGAATGTGAACCAGCGAGGCAGACTGACAACAGAAAGATTTTTGAAAAAGTTATAAATGAGGGAAGAGGTTGGAGGCACAAAAAAAAAACACATTTCCCCATGATGATTTTATGCATAGCAAAAATTTCCACTCAATTCCCTCTTCTTATTTTGGCACCATCCTGGAGATAATATCTCTCTGAGTCTCTGTCTCTGCTCCAAAGTCATGATGAGGGTTGCATAAAATTAGCTGCTTGAAAGGGAGACTGTGACCAGGGGCAACGTGGAGGACCTCGTTTCCAAAGAGTCTCGACACACTCCGCTCAATCCCCCATGTCCCCGAGTAACAACACAAGATCAGATAGAGAGCGAGAGGCCTGTTTAAAATAGCACCCCAAAGACACTGCATGAAATGTTTGATCAGCAGTGAAAAGGAAAAAATAAAATAAAAGGCAGATGAACTCTGCAGATATGTTCTCTAAGGCGCTTCCTACCTCCCAAACTTTAATAAGGGATTAAATGTGTATCTAATCAATCCGAGTTGTTCAAGAGTAAGCAGTTGTCAGCACAGAGGTGAACCTTGCGTCTCACACCCTTCATGCACCGTGAGTAGACAGGTTGAAGCTTTAAACGCTTCATCTACCCTCCAGTCTCCCAGTCCAATTACAACTCATCCCATCAAGCCTTCTCTTTCCACACTCTCATGGGCTGTCAGATTCTGATACGGAGGACGTTGTAATATTGAAGGTCGGGCGGTCTGCACACTTAACCTCATTTCCCAACACCGGGCTCTGCCTCTTCCAGGAGCCTTTTGATTGCTGTCCATTTTTGAAGAGCGGGTTTTGGGTTTTGACTGGAGGTGGCACAGTGAGCAGGGGGGAGCAGAGCAGCCAAAGGAGAAATTAAAAGATCCAGACCTCTGACTATAGTTAGTCATATTGGTTTTCAATAACAGAAGAAAAATACTGAGAACTGATCTGTGAGAAGTAGTCATGCAATATTAATGTACATAACCTAACAAAAACTATGATTAAGCTTACATATTTACATGGGGGTTGGGGGCTGTGTTGTCCACATATAAGAGCAAACTGTGGTTAAAAAAGTAAAAGAAATAGGATAAGTTGTTAAGAATTGGGAGACTGAATCAGTAACAGAAGAGATAAAGTGGAGAAAAGAGATCAGAACAGAAAGAAATCAAGGGGGAAAATGGGAGGTCAGCAGGACACGGCGAAGACCTTGAAAAGAAAGGAATTGGAATCATGAGATAAAGAAGGAGGGGGAGAAAAGCTAAAGGAGGTACAACTCCTCAAAAAGAGATTAAGGATCATCTGCATTTTGCTTTTTCTTCTGCTTTTACCGTAATCATCTTTCTCTAACAGCACCCAGCAGCCCCCACTCAAAACAATCTGACGGAGTGATCTTGACAAATTGGGTGCTCTGTTTTTCTTGACTGAGGGGAGGGCTGCAGACAGACAGTGGGGAGTCTGCGGCAGGACAAAGATATAACTGTAATTGGCTGACACGCTCCCCTCGTTCTAATCTGTGAGCATGGAAAGTGGTGACTGGAGGGTACACACAGGCTGCCAAAAGCAGCAGAATTCACCGCAATCAGTAACGTTTCAAACGCGTCAGAACAACATAGGGAATTCATCTGTAATCCTCAGCAGGTCACAAAAGAATTAAAAGTCTTCAAAGCTGGATTATGTGTGACTGGACACGCCAATTCCACACTGGCTAACTTCTTGCCGAGCATTAACGCTGTATGTCAAACAAGAGGCTAATCGTGGGTTTAGTTTGAAAATATCATTTGACCTTTTGTAGAGGTCTCAGAATTAATTTTATGCTCCACAGATATCTAATTTTATGCTTTTCCGGACTTACACGTTTGCAGAATAATGGAAATGTCCTGATATTTTTCAACACTTAAGAAACCGTTGAGTCTGGTGTGCTGCAGAGTGTTCGGTGTTAAACGCCTGCTTCCGTTTCATTTCATGGCCAATGTATGAGATGCTCATGTGCACATGCTGATGAGCTGCAAAACAGAAAAAAAATGAGAAATTTCTCTTTTGTTTCAGGGAATCAGGAAGACTAATGAATTCACACTTCCACCAATGTGCTAGGCTAGCAGGTTCCCCTCCTTCACTCCTTTATACCTGCCGTAACTTTCAGAGATGAAATGTGAGAAATGGGCCAATTTACAGCTAAGGGCTGTTTCTTCCTAAGAGACACCGACACAGAGATAGAGTACAGAGGATATGCAGAGGTAGATGAGGGGTTTGGATTTAGACAGAGGGGGGTGAAATGGGAGAAAAAGATGTGAAACAGGGAAGCAAGATGTTGGCGCTAATATGAGTGTCATCTCTGAAGGTATGACAGAAGTGCTTGAATTGCAGTTTTGGTCTTTAACTCCTCGTATACAAAGAAACTGCAGATGAGGAGCTGCTCTTGATCTCTCCAATCAGCTACAACAACAAGAGCTGCTCAGATATTCAACAAGCGGAAACAACAGAGCGCGTTGGCTGCAGAAGTTTGGTGTGCTCTGAGAAGTTTGAAAGAAAGATGAAAAGAAGTAGGACGATATGAGAGGTCTCCACATGTTTAAAGTCCTTAAACGGCCTGTAGCTCACTTAACCAAAGGCAATGAATATATTTTCTTAGTTGCAACACTCTGATCACTCTCCTACAATCTGATCACGCTCCTTTATATCCAAAATATCCAACCAGTTTGTGATTGCGGACAGCAACATGTGGAGGAATTTGTAGGTAGGAACACAACTGTTCTAAATTTAGTCACAAATGACAGGCAGCAGCATATTTAAAAATATCAGGGTGCTTAGTAGAATATACAGCAAAATACACAAAGAGAACTCTCTGATAGCTCTAGCATCACATCTGTTAACCCATGGAGACAGCTTTGTGAGGATGAGATCAGGAAGATGGGGAGGTGCCCCCCCATGGGACCAGTTGCTTTTCATTTAATAGGAACTGGAAACCCACCATCTGTAATTAGATTAAACATTGATAGAATGAAAAAGGCCCTTAGTTAATTATCTCCAGCCATATTCTAATCAGGTTTCAACACTGCCCACCTTCTCATCTCAACAATCTTCGATTTGAATCCCATCGCAAATCCCCCAGGATTCCCAATCACATGAGTCAAGAAGAGGCAGACCCTCAAACAAGATCATTTGGTGCTAATTTTTCCAAACAGGAAACACCTAAGGATGCTGTCTGACAGTGAAAAGTTAGCATGTGCATCGTGGGAGGAGGTGGAAGAAATCTGTCTGCTTCTTGTTTTGAAAAAGTCTCCCGAGAGGAACGGTTCCAGCGGAGGTGCGACAGTTTCCATCACTACAGGAAACCGGGACAGCGAACTAAATGGGTCTTTTTTTATGGGAACGAGGACAAGTGGTTGTGATAACAGTAAAAAAAAAAAAGGTGTCGCAGCAGAAGAGTAGCCTGCCACATTCACAACTCCATTATCTGTCAAGCTGCCAGTCCATCTGTCTGTTTCCACACATTTCTCACAAGATTGACAAACTACATTTTCAATGGAAAAATGTGCTGCGTGCTACGAACAGCAGAATGTTGTAACCCACTTTTTATTTTCACTATTGTTCAGTACTTTTTCATCAGTTTCTATTTGTGTTAGAAATAAAGAATTCTGCAGAATCAAAACTGTCTTTCTAGTAGACAGAGCGAGAGCTCCATCACACGGTCTTTAGCGCTGATTAAAAATATATTTCAAATGTCAATTCAAGGCTTGATAAAAACAGCAAGGCAGGCTGGAAGGGATGGCAGAAACATGATGTTCTTACCTTTACCGGTAAAGCAAATATGAAACGATGAAAAGAGTGGAAAAAAAGTGACTCACTTTGTTTTTTGCTAGTTTAAAATAAATAAAAGAGGCTTTGTCCAGAAGGTAGGGTAGCAGTGCTGGCCATGATGCTTGTGGTTGTAATTTTAGTAGAAGAAAAAAGAAGAAATGGCAACAACTTTATTGGATGTCTACAAGTCGATAATGGAACATTATCTGGGATTTGACATTAGTTATTTTGGGACCCAAAGCAAAGCACAGACATCCCTATATTGTCATTATTTTCCAACCAATACTGATTGAAAATCTGTTCATTATCACTACCTTTTAAACATTTCTTCATCTTTCATAATGGGATGTTTTTATTTATAGTACCTTTTAGCTGTAACACGTTTATCCTAAACATTAGCAGCAGTATCTTTCTTGTAGATTATTATTATCAGGGGTGCAACGGATCATCATCGATCCGTGGTTCGTACGGATCACCCTCTACGGTTCGGAACGCACGTGGTTCGCGGTTCATGTAGAGCGCGTGCATCACTAAATAATCCCCGACGTTCTGTTCTCACGCGCTGTGAATCTGCAGATAATTCCCCTCTGAGAAAGGCGTTCGTTTTGCATCACGTATAGAGGTTCACTCTGTTGGCTTCAGCCGTTTTAGAACACCAGAACGAAGGATCCCTGATCAATATCTGATCCAGTCTCTGCTGCGCGTGCTGCCTCTGATTCCTCCGTCTCTCTCTCCATCAGCTGGAATCTTTCTGATAGACAAACTAGATTCACCTATTTCTGTCTAAGATAGCGTTATGTTGGGCTTTTATACGAGCTAATAAATGTTAATATAACCGGAGTTCAGTCAGGAGCCACAGAGCAGTGCCTCGTGCGTCACGCCCCTCC
>SSNR01000009.1:2023393-2056395 GCA_006937965.1 Callopanchax toddi | reverse complement strand
CCCCCCCCCCCCCCCCCCCCCCCCCCCCCCCCTCCCCAGCTGTGACCGCTAGTCTGACAGAAGCAGGTCTGTGACCCTGAGGTGGCATATGAGTCTATCTCCCCCATTAATTAGTTTTAATATGATTCAAAACTTTATTGAAGCATCAGACTGACGTCTTGAGTTAAATGCAGCTTGTATTTATGAGGATTGAGCATAAAAAAGTTGCTCAGTGTTTTAGAAAATAATGAGAGAGCAAGGTTTTTTGTCTTTTCTTTTTCATTCTGCTGATCCGAAAATTGATCCGATCCGTGACTCAAAACCGTGAACCGATCCGATCCATGAGATTTCTGATCCGTTGCACCCCTATTTATTATGGTTTATGTTGTCATTGGCTGGAGTAAAAGAGGCTTATATCTTAGACAGCTTGGCAAAAACTTTGCACTTTCATCCTTTTTGTTCTCTTTTCAGCATTGTGACAGCAAATGTTTAGATCTAAGGAACTAATGCAGCGAGGCAGTGAAACAGTCCGACGCTCTAATGGGGAGGGATAAGCATTTTCTGTTTAACCTTTTGATGATATTTTATTCATACATTATGTGAAACACAATAATCACCAACACAAGATGAAATAATTAATAATATATAATATGTAAGAAGAGTTTATTAGGTATTTTTAAGGTCTTGACACAAAAAACACTCTACCTTACTTGATGCAGCCCAAACAAAAACGTTGAAATTCAGACTTTTTGATTTTATGTACAATTTATGTAGTTTTGGCAAACTCATATTTTCTACAGTATGTCTTTCTGCTGTGGGAGTAACCTGTACCTGCTGCGCCTGACGTCCAGCGCTGCTAGCTCAAAGCAGCAACAGAGATCCAGGACAAAGAGGATGAATAGATCTGTTACAGTTAGTGTCGACAGCTTAGTTCAGCCCAACTCAAGTTAAGCTGCATAGAATTTGCGAAGGTAATACAAATTCAAGCTGATCACTTTTGAGCCCGTGCGCTGTGCAGTGCTATAAATATTACAACGTCCCAGTTGTCTGGGAGGAAATGAAACACAATACTTCACGGTAGTAAGTCTGTGTGCGAGTTCAGCTGCATTCTTTACATGGATCCGATGAAGGCATGCATGTTCAGCATGTTGAGGGGTGCTGCAGCTGGTCACAACATGATGGAGGGTCGCGTTCACTGACTGAACCAGGAATGGATCATTTCACACGTCCAGCTGTCAAACAGCATATCTGTGTTACAACCAAACCCTGAGCTGTCCAGCAACAACAAACTAGAAAGCATCCTGTCTCTGTAACCAAGCAGCAGATTGATGCATTATCAGTGAACACAAACATCAGGAATACATTAAAAGAAAATACTACTTATAATAGTGTTTTTCAGAAACTGAAGAAAGATAACATTCTTAGGAAGATTAAGCAGATACACGCAGTAAAAGATGGAGGGTGGGGGGGGCAATTTCACAGCCGAAGCGTTTCACCAGCCTATCGTCGTCGTGTGCCAAGTTAGAGTGCTTTCTTCTAATGAGTGATTATGTATTTTCTCTTCTTTTTTTCCACTGGAGCAGCTGAATTGGATGCACATTTTGTTTTTATTGCAAAAGACAGCAGCATTCATAACACCAAACTAGTTTTTTATTCAGCTTGATTTCATCACGGTGAACACCCAAACAGGTGGCGATGCTGCAAGGAACAACTCAAATGGTTGTAAAGGCAAACAGTGAAGCAGTGTAATTTCACAGGTCTCCAGACTACACAGTCACATTTCACAAGCCAAGCATGTTCAACTTTAATCAGAGGACTGATAGGATTACGCTTTTATTACAACACGCACCTGTAAGTCACTGCTTTGTGTGTGTGTGTGTGTGTGATAAGTTCACTCTCACACACGACGTATGTGTGTGTCCTAAAAAATCAGGTGGGAGCAACACTCAGCAGCATGTCATCTACCTGTTACTGCTCAGTAAATGGACAACGTTTGGTTTCTCCCTTCATTTGACTCATCAGTTCAAGAGAACAAGGATCATTCAGATCCTCCTGAGTCGCTACAGTCTCACATTTCTGATGAGGATAAAATAGACTCAGCTTGAGAAGGAAAGAAAGATTTATTGTTCCTGACCTGACTGCCTTATGCAGTTTATGAGGCTGAGATATTGAAGAAAAAAGACTTTAATATTTTCTGTGCGGAACAAAAACTTTGCGTCAGCGAGCAGCGCTTTAAAGTCATAAATCTGCAACTTGGACTTCAGGAGAAGCTGGGATTTATTTCATAATTTAAAAGCTACAACATACTAAATAGTGGGTCACATTTTATTGTTAAAAGTCAACAAGTCAAAGTGTGTCAAAAGTACAAAATGCATCACTGCCATTCATATACTCTTATAGAATGAGGTCAATTGTTGTCAATTGTTTGTGTGTTTTTCTAGGATTTGTTGAATTAATAACTCCAAATCATAAAGCAGAACTTCTTCTGTAAAATGTATAATCTCTGCAAAGCAATAACAAGAACTGTGTTTAAAATGATTAATATCAGTTTCCTGTTGGTGCTTCTAGAATTTCAAAGATATTGTGTAATACTTGTGTGGCTGGCCCTTTTTTCAGCCTCATGCAGTTTATTTAAACAGCCAAGACAGTGCTGATGCCTGAGATTTCACAGCCGTAACTGGAGAACCCTCCTGACTGTTGAACAATGCATGCTCTAATGTGACCTTTGATCCCACTCACAAGATCAAGAGAGGGTGGTGTAGGAGGGGAGCAACAAGCTGCCTGAGAAACGGAGGAGGAAGTCCTTCACCATCACTCACAGATGGTCATAAACTGCAGTTTTCAATCAATGACGTCCTTCCTGACACCAGGACATCCCTCACTTATCTGATCAATGAAAGACATTTACATTCTGAAATGTAAAAACAACCAACTAGAAAATTAGTAAACACAAAAAAATCTAATTTCTAAAGGGATTTTCACTGCATTATGAAGTGTGTTTCTGTGTAAAACATTTATAGAATTACTATCTTATTATTGATAGCTTATTTTGCTGCTTTTTACAGAGAAACAATTTTTACATCCTTCAGGAATGATAAGCTAAGGGCTAGTCCAACACAGCCAAGACCAACACTCACTGCTACCATCTAAAAATGACTCCAGTAGTCTAAACAGTTTTTTTTAACATTATTTTTCCTCTCTCCACTAAAGAACAGCAGAAAAGTCACTTCTGGAAAGTAAAAGTGCACATAAGTAATATCCTTCCTCAAGTGCACTGGAGGCTACATGTGGACATAAACATATTTTATTTTACAAGATGTAGCATTGTTGGGCAGAATAGGGGGGGGGGCAGTGAGGCTGTGAGCATCTCTAATAGCTGACAACAGAAACATTGGTTAAATGCATAAAATCTATGAGGCGTGCAGTCATTTGAGAAACAGAGGTAAGGGGGAGATGAACCACAGAGGGTTGTATTGCAGTCCTCATTACTGAATCTATCTGGGTTTGCCTGTCAGTCACCACCTGTCTGTCTGCCTTGTTAAAGAAGCTGAAATCATGACTCTCCCTTAGGAGACAAGCCCACAGAGGATAAGGCAGTGCTCCGGGCCCACATATTTTAGCAACTATAAACATATGGATGTCATAAATATCCCAGCATAAGCTCATATAAATATACCCAAACCTATAAGTGTGGAAGGGATGGAAGGCTGAGAACTGATTTTCACTGCTTACTGCTGGATTTTAAAGCAAGAGATAAAAAAAGACATCTTTGGTACTCTCATCAGGTCAATGTGGCCAAAAACAATGAGGTGAGGCAGCAAGGTCAGAGTGGTACTGAAGGGAACTAAAAGAGGAACTAAAACCTTTTTTTTATTTGTTTTTCTGACCACTAGAGAAATATTCTGCTGGCTTTGAATGCATCTGCTACACTGTTTGCAAAAAATATGCCACAACACTTGGCTCATTCACATAACTGGGAGTGAAACAAAGTCTCAAACATTTACTTCCCTCTTCTATAATGTTCCAATCTTCTTAAGTGGCACCAATCAAGAAGATTCAGCAGTTAATTGAGCCATGTTTTATTTTGCACTCAATAATCATAAATTATCTCCTCCACGACAAGATACTGACCGAATCGAAGCGATGGAAGGGCTCGTCCTGGCAACCGCTAAGCTACGGGCAGTGAACACACTCCTAGAAAATTGAGTCCTCAAAGAGGGGCTTTTGAATCCCATCTCTGACAAAAGACGAGATAGAATTAGTGGGATTTAGGGGCATCAGTATAAGGCAGGAGGAGGGGTGTGGGGGGGTATTAGTGGTGCTCTTCACAGCTCCACCCGGGCTGGATCAGAGACCTCCTTTAGGACACGCTGGAGACAAACGTCTGCCACAAAACATACAGGCTGCAGTGGCTGGAGACAGCTGCAGGACTGATACAATACTTGGCTGACTGGAAACCGTCCAGAGTGGAGTTACAGAGGAATGTAGGAACTGTGGTTTTGGCAGCTGTACTCAGATAAATGTTGTGAAACAAGGAAAAATATGCATGTTTTCCAGACCATATGCTGAAGAGATGTGACTCTAGTGCCACTGGCAGAATCATGTTTTATCCATCTTGTTTCACAAAGACTGGCTCCTTTTGGTGTTTGTAAGACCGAGGAAGTACATAACACAGAAGCTTAACCGTTCAAAAGAATGGAGCCTTAAAGTCTCGAAAATGGACTGTTCCACTTCACAGGACAAGGAAATGTGTTCCAATTGATGTGGTCTATCAAGTCAGGTTTGCTTTATTCACTGTCAAAGCGCCCAGACGCAGACACCTCAGGAGCCCCAAGAGTAGATGACCACACCTCTGGAACAATGACCTCAATAAAGTGGAACATGGGTCCATTCGCTAAAGAGAAGCACTGAGGGCAAAAGGAAAAGTGTAGCAAATCAGAAATGAGAGCTCTTAGGCTTGGTGGGGGTGAAAAACATTACAAAGAGACCGTTCTACACATAAATCAATTTTTGTATTTACTTGCCATCCAGAAATCCATTTCAGTTCTCACAGTGCCCACACCAGGAATAAGGATTAATGAGCACAGGATGGCTAAGTCACTATTGTCTCTCCTGTTGTGTTTTGACAGTGGACTCCCAGGAGTGCCGCAGCAGCAGATGCCAGCAGCTTGTGCATACAGCAGGCTGCTACATTACAGCAGGAAGAAAAGGAAACCATAGCCTTCCAAGAAGCTCCTCGTTCTGTCCTCCATCTCTGTCCAGCTCCCCCAAAGGCAGCCAGTGGTCTGGGATTAGCAGAGCGAGTACAGCACATAAATTCCAGCTGTATTGCTGAGTCGATGTTCCCCACCTTCCCCCTCTTTTTTACCTGACCCAATCTGCCACCTCCACCCTATCTTTTTTTTTCCCCTTCCTTCCTATCTTTTCATGCCTCAGGAGGATGGGCCAGGGGGTTGGTCACGCAGCCACATCCCGTTCCACTTGGCACGCTGGGCCGTAAATACTGCGCAGCATCAGGAACAGCAGGTGCTATCACTCCCTATCATTAATTATCCTGGCTGTATCTCTCTGGGGCCTCTCACTTCTAAAATCCAAATCTCTATCACCTGCACCATCACGTTCTGCAGCCACCAACACGTCTCCATTTTCCTTTACTCAAAGTCCAACCATCTTCAATTCTATCAGTGTCTCCAGCAACATCCACTTCATTCCTTATTCCCTACAATCCTACTGATTTGTTTCCTGACATACCTCAATCATTGTCCAGCAGTCTTAGCTTCTTTCAAGCTAACGCACACTCACATACACACACACACACACAAACACCTCACCCACCCCCCAGAGACAGCTTTGCCAGTGTTCTTTTCCCCCTTAAATGTGTTTCTTCCGGCGCTGCTCTTCACAGTCAGACGGCTTTCCTCCAGCTGTAAATACATTCCAAGACCTGTTGTGCTGCTGTCAGCTATGAGACGTCACTGATGAAGCACTGGGGCCAGAAAAGCCTCCACACACACAAAGACACACATGCATATGCACACCCATGACTGAGCTCATAAATAATAAAAAGAACAAAAAAAATCAAAGAGGAAAAGCAACAGGATCAAAAAAATCCCTGAGGTAAACGGTCAATGACTACGATCATAGTTGGGAGAAAGCACCAGTTAATGTTGAAGTGAGAGCTGCTGGAAACGTCTGGAAAAGCCATAAAAACCGGAGTGGATCATCCTGTCCCTCTCAGGTGACGAGACCTGAAAGAAACATCTGGCATGACCACAAAAATAAACACAAACTTCCTTCTGCTATGGCCACACTGACACAACGTGAACCCCGAAGTCAAAGTCTGGCGTTTTTAACTTGATACCACCTGATACATTAACAGCTTCGGGAGCAATTTTCCTCCAGATAAGTTGGGGTGATGATTATTTGTGCAGTAAAGCAGAATGTTTTTGTAGCTGTAGAAGTTAATGAACAAGGAAATTAAATTTCTACAGTAACTGGGAGTTCACTGATGTTCAGATGTGTTCGGAGGTGAACATGTGAACATGTGCTCAGACATACTTCAGTCAGGATGTTTTAGAACAACGCGCTGATGACTGCTGCAAATATATGTACAGGGATCTTTATATAAGTTAGTATCTTACACATTCACTGGCCGTTTTATTAGTATACCCATGCATGGTAACACAAATAGCTAATTATTCAATCACATGGCAGCAACTCGATGCATTTAGGCAGCTAGCTGCAATGAAAACAACTTGCCAAAGTTGAAATTGAGCAACAAAATATAGAAGAAAATGGATTATATTGACTTTGAATATGGCATATAGTTGTTGATACCACTTATCTTTAATTTTCTGAACCTGCTGATCTACTTGGATTTTTACAACCATCTCTAGGGTTTATGGTCTGAAAAAGAGATAATATCCAGTGAGCAGCTGTTGTTTAGGTTAAATTGCCTTGTGGATGTCAGAGGTCAGAGGAGGATGGGCAGACTGGTTCTAGATGATAGAAAGGCAACAGTAGATCAAATAATGACTGGTTACAACCAAGGTCTGCAGAACACCATCTCTGAACACACAACATGCTGAACCTTGAAGCAGATGGATACAAGCAGAAGACTGCTGTCTCTCCAGTCAGCTAAGAACAGGAAAGTGAGGCTACAATTCACACAGGATCACCAGAACTGGACCAGAACAGACTAAAAGCGTTATCTAGTCTGTTGAGTCTCGATTTGAGATGCAACATTCCGATGGCTGGGTCTTCTGATGGCTTCCAGTAGGATAATGCACAAAGGCACAAAGCTCAAGTCATCTCAAACTGGTTTCTTTAACATGACTGACCTCCAATGGTCTCCACAGTCACCAGATCTCAATCCAATCCTCAACAAATTAAGAAAATTCTGAAGGCAAAAGGGGGTCCAACCCAGTACTAAAAAGTACCTAATAAAGTGGCCGTTTAGGGTGCATTTAACTTTCACAGAAAGGAGCCATGTTTTGCATTCACACTGCTTCACCTCCCTTCAACAACCCACACCATCTCTTCTACATTTTTACTGTAAATCTGTCTTCCTTGGTCCTCTCAGCTTTTCAGCAAAACAAATGAAGAGAAACCTAATCACACAATCCATCTGACTCTCCATCTCCTTCCAGAAAAGACCAGGTTTCTGCCAGCAGCATTAAAGGGATTGCTCTTGTCCGTTCAACATTTTACATTAGCAATTTTGACTCATTTGTGTAATCCATTATGAGGAGGTGGACTGGACACTCAGACTTAATCGATACGATTCTCCTACACCTCCTATTGATTCTTTACAAGTGCAGTATAGAGACAGATAAAGAAACTCATGAAGAAGAAATAACAGGTACAAGAATATTCTGTGAAATGTATTTTCTGAAGGGAGCTTGACATCTTAAAGAAATTGCTTTCTTTGCAACAAGGGGACAAAGAACAGGTTTTTTCTTTTTATTCCGGTCTCCTTCCTTCTATTTGTATCTGACATCTTAGTCAGAGGACATCCTTGGCAGGATACCAGATATCAGGGTGAAGAGACAATGTCAGACATGCACAAAAACACATGCAAACACTTTGCATGCCTTATAGAATATTGAACTCCATCCTGCAGGTCTGTGTTCATACATTCATGCCTCCAGAACCCAACTGCTTAATTAATCAACATCACACCGAAGAGACACCATTTTGCTTCTTGATGAGAGGCGCCAGAATGGGTGATCAGGTGCTCTGCTCGGTGAAGATGGTCCAGAATAGTTGATACAGGGAAGGCAGCGCTACTTTCAGGACATTTTCAACTTGAGCACACTGCAGTATGACTAGAAACCAGCTCCTGCAGCGAGGAAAGGCTTTCAGCCCTCAAAGGGGGGTCTCATGGATGACTCTGGCAGATACACTGCACAGCTGTGCAAATCATTAGAGCATGCTCACAGACAGCACAGGGCCTTTTCTCCTGATATGTGAAACTTTGTTTGATAAATAACTTCTGTATCATCTATTGATCATGTTTAATGATTAAATATGCACTCATTCTAAAGACAGCAACCTTTTAGTGGCTGATATGTCAGAACTACAACAGTAGCAGTGGTCATTGTGTTTTCAGTATTAATCATTAGAGCTCTTTATGAGGAGCCCTGGCCTATTAAAAATGTATCATCATCATCATGTTTCAGTTCAGTTAGGCAGCAAAAAAGAGCAGAAAATCTGGAGATGAGGGAAATAATTGTACCTATTTTTCTGTTCCTGTTAAACATAATGCTTTGTGACAAGAGCATGAACAAAAATACAAAACATGGACTGAAAATAAAATAAAGGGGGTTATTAATCTGGTCATTTTTCCTTCTGATCCTGGATCAGATTATTGCTTCCTTCTCTAAACGCAGGCTGTTTCTTGTCGGATAGGCGCCCCCTAGTGGTGCAACAAAAACCATAGGCATTCCAGTGCTACCAATATTTTATAGACCCCAGATGATTTTCAAATATTTTCCATGCTGTAATACCCGAAGGCTTTGAACACTGAGAAACAGGAGACAGGAAAAACAAGAGAGACTTAAAGGGAAAATGTAGGTTAAAAATGAAAAGAGAGAGTCCTGAAAAAGCAGGATTCAAGACTGGGTTGCTGTTCAAACTGAAACTTTTAGATGTAGAAACTGTAATATGCTTTGTTAATTAATCTGGCAAAGTTATTCCTTATTTACTCCATAGTTTCCACAATGTAGGCTGTGTGCCTAATTCCACTAAATCCCTCCCAACATGCATTACTCACTGATGTGTTGATTAGCGCAGATTAACCTGCTTGTTTTTTTTTTCCTAACGGTGAATAAAGGAGTAGGACACATAAAACATCTGAGTCCATAGCTCACAAAACCATGAACTATCAATTTAAATCCATGAAATAGATCAGAATACTCCAACTCTTTAGAATTCACAGAAAATGGGACAGAGAGCAAATTATTAATCAGCTGTTTACATGATGCAGTTTACCACAGTATCGTTGTGATTATTTGTCATAACTGGTTGTAATAAACTGATCCTGAGTCTGTGAGCGACCCTCCTCTTTCCAACTTGAGCTCTACCTGATTATCTGGGATCAGAACTTAACAGAGTCCAGTCTGACTCACCTTCTTCCGGGGCTGCCATTTCATCATATTTGTAAACCAAAATGGAACAGCATTAAGATCTTAGGCTGTGTGAGAACGGAATGTAGAGTCAAAGAAATCCAGAGTCATGCTGCCTCTCGACTTCTCTCGGTTTGGCTGCAGATTTTCTCCAAGAAGCGGCGCATGATGATGGTGTGCGAGTCTCAGCTTTGCGGCAGTTTTGAGGGCGACAGCACAGTCACACAAATCACACACAGCGGTTAAATCCACAGCTGAACTTGGAGAACAAATCAAAGACACACGGTGTCAACTGGCAATATTTGGGTGAAAGGTTCCTGTGCGTAAATCCAAAGTCGGGGTCCGTTCAACCCCTCCTCACTGGATCGGCGCCCCTAGGACCAATCCAGACGGTGTGTTTGGAAAAATATATATTTGTAACTTTCTCAAAACGAGGTCGGCTCTGTAACTGGGCGACTAGTCCGACGATAAACTGTCCAATCTGTCCTCTCCGGCTGAAGAAAACCATAGGAAGACGAAGTGTGTGAAAATGCAGGAACAGTCACCACAGTGATCAAATTCCGTTTCCCAGCAGCTGATGGATACTTTTGGAAGTGAAGAAACAGTGAAGCTGAGCCCGGCGGAGACGGCGCGACAAGCAGTGAGATTACATTCATGGGAAGGAGGAGGTACAAACAGAAAGGGAAAAAATCCCTGGAACTCTTGTGAGGAACTGGAAGGAAACCCTGATTCCTGCAACAGCAACAAATTGGACTACAGTACAGCTCTTTGGTGACTTCCTCCCCTCCGCTCCTTCAGACTCACAGTTTACAGACTTGGAGCTGAGGAGCTGAGGAGGTGGAAGGCAGCTGGGTCATAGCGCCGCCGGAGCACAAGTTGCCAAAAAAGTGCGCTTTAGATTTTTACGCACCGAGCTGCAGGCAGACAGGAGGCGGGCTGTGGTTCTGCTGCTGCTACTCAGGGACAATTCCCAGGTTCTGGGACTGAGTCGGGTTTTTAACTATAGTTCACTGCAATAAAAGCAAGGCTGTGTTTATAGCCACCGTCTAAATGCTTTTTTATTGAATCTAATGCCAGGTTTTAAGAGATTTCACAAGATTTATGTTCAGATTATATAAAAACAAAATAAAAAAGACAACCATTCACAACCACATCACAGTTGAAATAGATTTTCATGAGCTAAATAGATTCATGTAACAGTACAGCCCACAGCAGCAGTGTTCTGCCTTGGTCTCTCTCAATAGAAGCTGTCCTTGGTAAGGTTTTTGCTGTAGAAATAGGGACTGAATTCATGCATAAAGAGCACAATTCACAAAGGAGGGAGAACCTTGGATGGTAGAGATACCTATAAAGCCAGTGTACGTTTTCCTTGTTTCTCTCTGCAGAGAGCAGCTGTCACACTCAGTTTACTATGCAATATTTTACCACACATTGCCATCACATGCATAACGTTGCCAGAGGTTTTTATTGGGCATATTTTGACTGGAGTGAGGAAATATGTTCAGCTTTTAAAAGGTTTAAAAACAAACTTTTCATGCATAATGGAACTGAAAACAAAGCGCAAGGTTGATTTGGTTATTTAAAAAAAACACTGAGGAATCGCACCCACAGTCAGAATGAAAAGCGTTTTGAAGCAGATCGGTTATTTATAATCTAGCCGTGCTGGAAACGAATCATCACAGGATGTGTGACAGCAGGGGACGGTTTCCTGTGAGATTCCTTATTCAAAAGACCTCAAAACAAAAGAAAAGTGAATTAAGGAAATGGTCAATATAAAGCTTGAACAAAAGGCTTGTGATTTAAATTGGTTTAGGTAATGGACTCTATGGAGCGGTGAGCTGGTCAATAAGCTTGAGTCTCTTAGGGTCAGTGTGGTCCACGGTGCATCTCGGGGTCACTCGGATGACAAAAAGTGAGTAGGAGGAGGGGCCAGGCTGACATATGGCCTTATGGACAAACTCCTGCTGTGCACAGGGAGTCCACTTGGTGATCCACATGGATGAACAGGAACAAATGTTTGACAATACCTCCGCACACACACACAGCTGGCACTCTGCTCAGAGCACACAGAGGATGAAGGGAGGTAATGCATTCATATGTTACAGTAACATTTGTATTCTCTTGATATTAGACGAGTTTTCTTTTCCCCCCATGAACACTTTTCAAAAACGTCCACTCAAGACGCTGAAATCACAACAAATCAAAAATAGGTTTTCACAAGAGGCTGTTCTGTAAAAGGCATTTCTGAGGACCAATCAAAGGCCACTCCAGCGTGCTGTTAAACAACAGTCTTGCGGTGCTGAAGCCCGTCATCTGGCATCTCCATACAGAAGCGGCCTCCCTGTGCGTGCCTCTGCTTTCCCAATCACAGCCGCACAGGAAATCAGACTCCAGCCTTCAGAGGGAAACAAAAAACTCCCTCTTTCATTTTCCCCAACTTGGAGCTGTTTGAAAGTTTGCGCTTCCTTTTCTTGTTCTTGCCAATCACGCCCTCAGAAATGTCTTTACTGAGAGTTCTGATCAGCGGCTGGTGAGTGAAGCTGGGCTTTGAAGTTAGCTCTGCTCTGCAGTATAGGTTCGACAGCTGCAATAACACAAAGATGGACTCAGAAGGCACGTCACCACGCTGTGTTTCTGTCACCTGCCAACACATGCCTGATTTTATTACAATCCTGTAGACTTTAGGAAATACTGTCACCGAGTAAAGTGACGAAAAATGATTCCTAAAGTCAGCCCTTTGGGGATGCCACTACCACTTCACTCAATTGTAAAATACTATTTTGTGAAATATCCATTAATAGTTGTTTTTGTTTTCAAGTAAAAATATTTTTTCTATTGAAATGAACAGATACAGTAGAGATTAGAGGTTCTTAAAGGGATTTTTCTACCATTTTCAAATGTGTCTGTTTAGTTCTGAATCATCACTATCTACCTGTTGTAGATGGCTTCTAAAAACACCTTCTGTTTTTAGAAATAGTTTACATTTCACAGGACTGATGAGCTGAAAGCTAAACCTTCACACTGCCTGCTATTTTTGCATTGCAATCATTTACATTGGTCAATGTTTATTAAAATGTGTAAATATAGCCAGCACTTCAGTGCATTTGAGGGTCAAATCCAGCCAGTTTTTTAAATATTCCTGCCAAAGTGTCAAGATTAAAAAATAAAACTAAGGTAAATGTAGAGAAAGTTCAAAATCATATTTTTATAATGAAGTTTTAAAAACTCAAGAATTGATATCAGGATGAAGTTGTTATTTAAAAATTTAAAAGGGGGATCAAAAACCAAACATGCACTGCCACAAATACCTATAATACCTATAATGCCTTGTGTAAATTAACTATGGTCACTTTATAGTTCAGAATAAGTTTAAAAAACTACCTCTTTTAGAAAAAACATAGTAATTTGCATCTGGAGAGTACAACCTGTAATTCTTTTTAATAAAACTCTAGAGGCTTACACTGCAGTTTGAGTTTTACCTGAAAGCGATAATAACAGACTAGTTTTACCTGCTTCAGATGTTTTCAGATACGTGTGCATGTTTGAGACTCTTATTATGAAGGACTGAAGGAAGTTCTTGAGTTCTGTGGCGCTGCTGACCCACACCTCTCAAGAAAAAACATCTTTTTTGTAGTTCAAAAAAACACACAGTCAAAATAATTTATGTAACGCCACCAAATAGGCTGTATCCTCTTAACTTTGACCTCTAGGATCATCACAATAATAACCATCTTTTTCCCAATAACTTGGAATAAAATGACTCTTTTATTATGTTAACCTGGATTAGCATTCCCAGATCAAGGACGCTTCTCTGGAAGACACCACTGGATTTTCACTCTTTAGTTAATAATAACTCAAAGACTTCCAGAAGTCTCCTTCTAAACGTCATTACTCTTAATCAAACTGTTTTAAAATGTCTTAATGTGATTAATACATTTTCTTCCAGTATTAATGAATGTTGATCTTGCATCAGTATTATTTCACATACATACTTTGCTAAAAGGTTAAATCATATATTACTTCCTAACCAATGAGAGTTAGTGATCTGAGTCACGTGACATTAATAACTCCTCATTCATTCGCCACGTTCCCTAAGACTTCCATATAGCACTTCCGACCCCGGAAGCTACTGAGTTCTGATTCAGCCTCGAGTCAGGCAACATCTCAGCTGTCAACCTCTACACAGCTGACCCGCTCCTGGAGACGGCCTCTCTCACCCTGACGGCCGATCTCACCTCCGGCTCCTGAAGAGAAAACAAGCCGTTTTCCCTTCATCTCAATATGAGCCTCACACTCGTGTCACCATGGATTATGGACGGAAACTCACTACCACTGGTACTCTCGGACCGCCCGGTTTGTCCTGCTGGCGATCCACCTCCCCAAGCGGACGTCTCTCCCCGGCTGGGTGCACCCACCTCGACGAGGCGAGTCTACACTGGCCGGATCCATCGAGGCCACCCGGTACCGTGAGTGACCACATCCTGGTAAAGTTTAAAGGCCTGCTTTGATTAAAGCTAACAACTTTAGCTCACTGAAACTAGTCACTGATCCATCAGTACTCTTAAGCCCCATCAGAATCCTTAATCTAAATTAAGTAAAATCCCTAGTCTCCTAAACCATCATGAGACTCAGATTACTAAAACTTATTTAAGATTCAATTCAGAACACCTACCATCGTGAATGACTTAATGCTGACCACCTGCTAACTACCTCTTTCTTTTCTGTGATAATTGTCTGTGTCGTCTTTCTCAATAAAATCCTGAAGTCTAATTCTGGTTTCAGACTTCTATTCGTCAATATGAAAATACATGATCTACTCACTGTAACATCAGAAAGAACCTAGAGTAACTGTAAGCACTAAAAAGTGAAAGTATCAGAGATATTTCTCCGTGTAAAACTGACAAAACTTATTAGTGAATCTACAGAAGTAGCCAAGTCATAACCTATATAAAAATAGAGTTTATAACGCTACATTTAACAAATGTAAACAAATAGTCGGGTTCAGGAACACCATGAAGTGAGCTTCCTCAGCCTGTTCATGAAATAGCCTGCCTTCAATTTTATTCTGAAAATAGCATTTTAGCATTTTTCTCAACATTTTGACTTTAATCTCATTATGTATGCCTACTGAATATACAATTGATTGAGATGAAAAGTTTGATAAAAACAACTTTACATGAACTGCTGTGAAAGTTTGGAGCTTGCTGTTTTTAGATGTCAGCAATCCACTGTGGTCATAACATCACTCAGACTAGCCTCAACTTCATCAGTCCTGAACACCAGAAAAGAGATTATCAGCAAGTGATCTTCAGTGAGTAAGATGGTAATTATTCAAAACTTTTACACAGGAACACACTTCTTGATGGCTAAAATTTAAATCATCACAGAAGAACTCCATCACACTTATGACCTGAGAGTAGCTTTCAGGAAGCCATCTTTTTCTAGATAAACCTTTCCACTTTTGCACAAAGCTAACTGCATGCATCATCCTGTAGCAAGCAACTCTTTAGGGGAAAAAAATGAAACTGTCAAAAAGATTTTTTTTTAAACTCCATCAAAGAGTAACACTCCAAAAGCCCTCCTGAATGTCAGAGGGGGTAATTAATTACCACGCAGATTCTTGGTTTCTAAGCCGAGACAGGGTGTCTTTGTGTGCTATCCGTCCCGTTAGGATAAACAGCAGCCTTTTAATTACAAGGACGGGAGTTTCAAGGCAATAAATTCCACAGAAAAACACCTCGACGTGTATCTTGTGTGTCAAACGGGCCTGATGAATTCACACAGTAAAATAAACAGATTTGTTACAAAACACACACGAAAAGTCTGGCCAGCAATCTACAAGGTCTCATATATGCTTATAAAATACAATAGCTTAATATTTTTAAGAAATATGCCAAAATTAACAGCAGAATTCCCTGATTTATAAAGGAGAACGAAGTGGGTCCTAATTAACTTTATTACCAGCCTCAACATTTATCACGTGGGAATATTTTCCTACAGTATTTGATAGATTGCCTCCATGAAAAGACATGGCGGCTGGATAAATCTGTTCTGAAGGGTTTAACAACACTATAACAATGAAAGTGTTAAACAGCAATGACACCCTCCACTCTGTTGTGCTGTACATCACTGAAAACAAATAGCCCTCATCAGCATTCATCCATTCACCTCCTCTAACGGAGCTGTTTTGGTAGATGATGTTGTGTCAGAATCTAGCCTGCTGTGGAGTATGTGAGACGGGTGAGCATGAGTGAGTATTTGTGTGTGTGTGTGTGTGTGTGTGTGTGTGTGTGTGTGTGTGTGTGTGTGTGTGTGTGTGTGTGTGTGTGTGTGTGTGTGTGTGTGTGTGTGTGTGTGTGTGTGTAAGTGCACATATAGTTGTGTCTTAGTCGGAGCTTGGTGTTGATTAAGTGTCTGGAGCCTGAGGGGGGATAATGAGAGCCTCTAATTAATGAGCCTGTGCATATCTCAGAGTCACAGAGTCCTATCTGCACAGAACAACACACACACACACACACACACACACACACCTCAGTGCACCGTGGGGATCGCTCCCTGCACTCCACAATCTTTTCTCCAGGGACATCCAGCTGGGACTGTGTCACTCTGGCTGCTGTCCCTGAAGACCGCCCTCTAATAGGGATGGATGGGGGTTATCTGGCCCTGCTATGAGAAGGTCACATACACTGACCACCCAACATGCCCCAAGCAACGCATGATGCTACGGGCCCCAAAAGATGTTCGAAATTCTATTTGTTTGCTGGGTTTCGTCCACAGGGAGTAGAATAATTCATCATGAGAGAGGAGTCCTGGCAGAGCAGCGTGAGGGGGGATCACTGTGTAGTTTAATAAACACTTCAAACTCCACAACGGCTTTGATCTAAATGACAAAAACTGTTCTCTCAAGTGTGAAGAAGAAATATATTTCATATCTTTATAGCACTCCCAGTTCAGCCTCTGCTGGTCAGCAGAGTGCACGCTCAGCAGCCTGAGCTGCAGGCAGATGAGCTCATTTTGTGTCACATCACATTCAGTAACATAAAGACTGAGAAGGAGTAGGATTACACTGGTGGGAACAGGAGGAGCGAGGCAAAACATTTGTTCACCAACTCACAAAGCCAGCTTCAATTCTCATCTGAGATCCTTTTATAGATGGTTTCTGTTTTCCAAGTTACAAACCTACTGAAATTATGTTTTTCCTTTTAACACAAAAACTAAAGAGCAAATACTGTATATATATATATATATATATATATATATATATATATAAAGAGAAGACAATGAAATATCCTGTTCAATAAAACAAAGATGAGATTTGTTCTAGTTAAGCTGAAAAACAGTATATTGAACACTGATGCTACAAAGCCCTCCAGCAAACTGCAGTTTTATGAGTTGTGTCTGTTGGGAGCTAAAGAAGAAGTTGTGTGATGTTGTTACAGAGCAAAAGGGGGTCGTTCAGCATGGCTGGACGGGTCATCTAAACATTAGGCTGTACTCTGACTGCTGTGGCTGTCTTAACCCAGCGATCATTACTGTAACCATGACTACAAAAGATGTCTACATTCACCCTCTCTGCTGCTTACTGTGCAGGTATCAATGACAAAGAGTGCCTAGAAGAATCAAAGCAATTCTAATATATTTACACAGTTGCTGGGTAGCTTATTTTGAGAGAGAAATCCGATGTTGAGTATCTAAAATGGCTGCAAGTTCCCAGATATTTCCCAGAGAGTCAATCCCCAAATATCAGAGGCTCCAATTTAAATCTCAAAGCACCAACTACTGAGTGAAGGCACTGCCAGTGACCCCAACTGTTCTCAGAAGCTGAATTACCAAAATAAAACCATGTTACAGAGCAACAGGACTCTAATATGAAGGTGATCATATCTGAAATGAAAAGACTAATGAGAGCCATGAATACATGCATGGTCCAAAAGAAGGAATCTGATGAGGACAACAGAGAACAGGTAAGGAAAGGAGACAATGGTTTATGTCAAAGGTCACAAACATAATGAGATTTATAGGTCTCAAAGAAACGTAATGCACTGAGGATCCCTGAATGAATCTGAAATTGAAAGTAAAGAAGTTCAGAAAATGTTTACTGGCAAAGTCTGAAATAAGTGGAATATAGTGTTTTGTTTACAGTTATTTAGTCTTGCTGTGATGAATGTGTGTCTAACCTTGGTCAGGTTTGAAGTGTCGTTGCATCAGGTAGCTGGTTCAATGACAATAAAAAAGGATTCTGATTCTGATGAGTCACAATGTAAAAAGATCTGCATTTAGTGGAGTGAAGCTACAAGACTGACCACTGCAGTTGATTCCTGTGCTTCTCAATCATCTTTGGTTTAACTTTTTGTTATAAAACCTGCTGTGACTGGAACCCTTCTGTCTCTGCATTCAACCACTGTCTCCAGATGATGCAAAGTTCTTTTAGCTTTTATTTTCAAAAGGCTGTAGGTTGTTTGTAACAACTGAGTGTCTAAAATCTCTTTCAATGCCTGAAATAATATTTTGGCCATTTTGAAGCTTCTTTAGGTTTTACCCATTATAAATAGTTTACTGAATGACCTCAGTTTGAAGACAAAGACTTTATGTCCAATAAGACTTCTGAGCTGTTGACTAGTCTGAGCCCAGCCAAGACTAAAGTGTGTTGCTGCCATCTTAAAAAAGCTTCAATGTCCAGAATTGGATCATTTTATTTCATAAACCTTTACATTGTGGCAGTTGTTGCATTGTACAATTATATTATATTATAAGTCTATGGTGTAAGTACCAGCAGCAGTTAAAGGTGACACGTAGGGGTTAGGGGTATGAGTTTTAAGAGAGGCTTTCCACAAGGTTTAGTGTTTAGGTTTTTAATGGGAGTTTTTGATCATTCTTCCAGAAACTGGTGTGGGATGTGAAGGTCTAGCTCAGTCTTCACTCTTTATTCATCCCAAAGGTGATGTTTTGGGTTGATGTCAGGCCAGTAGAGGTGCTCCACACCGAACTCGCTGATCACCGTCTCTATTAGAAAACCTGAATGTATTGATTTGATTGGTTGTCCCAATACTTCTGGGAATATAGAGTTGTTTTAGGAAAATAGTTCCACACTTTTGTCTTGACTGTGCTGTTTGCTCATCAGTCCTGTATGTAATCGCTATTTCTCCAAATTGAGGCTGCTCAAGAAGCTATAAACCCTTAAAAAAAGACTAATTATTTATAACTTTAACACAAAACATCACTTCAAAATTGCTGAAATTTCCTTTTAAGGTGAAACCAACACAGAGACTCTATGAATTCCTCATAAAGAGTCTGCAGAGTTAGATCTATGTTTTTATGTGTATGTAATGGCTCTGTGTTTATTTAAATAACTGAATCCAGTGTACCATCTGTGCTAATGAGAAGGTTGTGCTCTCTGTCATTCAGATTTGTGCCTTTTTGCAGATAAAGTGATGCCATTTGTGAAGCTGACTGAAGCTCTTTTCAGGTCCCTACAACACTGACCACACCCCTTTCCCACCAGTACAAACCTGATTATGTGTTTATTGTTTTAAGAAACACTAACAGGCATAGCAATCTAATGATAAAGAACATAGAAATATATATTATTGTAAACAATATTAGGAGCATGAAATAATTGTGGGTTGAGAGCTAATCATAAAGCAGCATTGCCAGGCTACATCATGTGTGAAATAGCATGAATTTGCGACTTGAAGTCTTTGAATAGCTTACATCTCCTCTGCAGAACATCCATGCATCCATTCATAAGCAATTTCACAGAGGTCTCTGGAGAGTAAATGTTTTCATTAAATCCTGATGTACCCAAAAAGCCCATTTTAACCTCACAGAGAAATCAACACCCTTTTCTGTATTGTATATGAAACAGTGTGATTATGAAAAACATTTCTTAAAGCTCATTTTCTTGCAGTTTAATCAGCGATTCGTCACATCTTCATGTGTGATTAAGCCATATGATTACAATCTCTTCATTCTCTTAAGTCCTATCCCCTAATTTTTCTCTTCTTTCTTTTTCTTCTTCCAATCACACTAATGAAGAAAGGCTTGTTTATCCCCCGGAGGCTCCTAACAGTAGATTTGTGTTACGACATTAAGGCAAAGCGAGGGACCTTTGCTTCAGAGTTGTGTTTAATAATTCAGTGGTTTTGGACATGGATGAAACAGGCTGCAGCATATTGTTTCAATCAGACCGGCAGTAACATAGGCGCTGGGGTTTGACGTCTGCGGCAGGATCAATAATAATAGCGTTGCCACATACTCCGACGCATGAGGCAGAGATCCTGTGTGGTCCTCCGCTCTCTGTACGCTAAACACTCGGATGGAAACGGGACAATGTATCCACATGTGTTTGTGTCTATCTGTTTCCACGAATACAAACACACACACACACAAAAGCATGCTGCGGTACGGTCCACCCATCCCTACTCCCTCATTTAGAAAAACCCCAAAGCCAAACTTATTCCTCTCTTTTTCAATTACCTTTTCTTCCCACCGTCATCGCCACACTAAGTCTGTCTAAATTCTCCCACAGTTTCTGTTTGCTTTCCCTCTCATATCAAATGCATCCATGTGTTACCCGCCCACGCATACGCGCACTCAGTCAAACGCCGCAATCTGGAGATCATAATAAGCACATTAAAGCATTAAAGTGCCAATTTACGACAGATTATCTCTTGAAAAGAACAATTATTAGCAAATAGCTGCAAATGTTTACATATAAGGTCTTCTGTCACTTCCTCCCCTCCAGTTTGTGTTGGATTTAGGATAGAGGAGTGCAGCTGAGTCAAAGCCAGGCTACAGTAGAAACTGTCGGCATTGGCTTCAATGAATTTCTTCATCAATTATCAAGCTATAATACCTTAATACTCCAGGCTTATTATGCCAATGACAGCTCTTCCTCCCCTTACTAATCTGGTCCTATGAGAGCACATCACATGAGAATTAAAGCTGGGAGTGATGCACAAAAGGATTCTGTAATAACTCAATCCATATGCAGAGCAACAAACGGAATCGTAAAAGAACCACAAAGTTGTTGTGTTGAGTACAGTGAATACTGCAGCATAAAGCCACAGGGCCATCGAGCAGCTGTAGTTTGTGGTGGATGTTGTGAAGGGATTAGGTCAGTCCACTCCTTAAATCACTCTGACTTTAGATCAAAGGGGTTAAAGCAGGATTAGGATTAATGTGCCTTGGTAGAACAGGTGATAATCCTTTAAATTAGCCTTGTAGCACAGACAGGCCTCTCTTTCATCTCAGCACCTGACGTATGGGCTGAAACACAAAAATCTCGGTTACAGGAGAGCACTGCTGTTGGTGCCACACCAGGATTAGTTGTCCTCCCTCCAATGACCACTCAGATAACAGCTCCTGCTTTCATTTGTCAGCAAGATGAGTTCATTTGCATGCAGGAAGTAGTCCGAGATAGGCTGAGTCATACAGCTGTGCTCCTAAACCCCTTCCAAACAAAAGTTATCATCAAGTTAACTTTTTAACATGAGGTGCAGCGTGAACAGTTGGCTAACGGGACATTCTCGGACAAGGCGCCGCAAATACGTGATAAGAAATTTATCCAGCTAGGGCTTATTGACATGCATCAAGCTGAAGCTCAGCAGCTGATGTAGCAGAAGTGGGAAGATGTAGGGGGTTTGACTCCACTCCAAGAATAGGAACACTCCAGTCATTTCCTTTCAAACTCCTCACACATGCCGCCTCTCAGCCCCACTAGCTTCCTCCCCTGCTGTCAAACCTCCTTGTCATCGGTTTGACTTTTCTACTCGAATCATCTTCACCCCTTTTCCAGCTCAGCCTCCTGTCAGCTAACATTCCTGAACAATACCATGTAAAGAAAAAGCAATGCTGGAGCGTGTTTGCTCAACACAAAATCCTGGACTGCCTGTTCATTTGTTTAGCATTTGATGGCTAATTAGCCTTTTTAGACTATGAGAGGAGCAGCAGTGTTGGTGAAACTGCTCCCCACAGTGCTCCTGTCTGCTACCAGTTTGGCCAGTGGGTTCTGCTCCGGTCCCAGACTAGAAACGGCCATCTGGCTGGCCCGCTAACAGCCGGCCCCTCTCCCCTACCGATCCGCCGAAGACAGGAAGACGACCCGAGGAAGGTCAGGCCACACTAGAGTGATCAGGAAGAGAGACAGCAGTGGCTGCGCAACAGAGGAGAAATGAGGAGTGACAGATAAACTAATGGATAAGAGAGAAAGTAACAAATGGACTGTAAGATACAGAAAGGACACTGCTTCCTTTAAGCTGCCACCCTCAGCGTGACTCAGTGACTGATGAATCTGTTTGTCTGTCTTTGCTACGTGTGTGTGTGTGTGTGCGTGCGTGCGTGCGTGCGTGCATGCATGCGTGCGTGCGTGTGTGTGTGTGTGTGTGTGTGTGTTTTAAAGAAAAAGATAGAGCACTGTATGTTAGTATGTGCACATGCATGAATACAATCCCACATTTCTCAAACAGATCATGACAGTTCACAGCCAGAACGAAAGCTTAATTTACCCACACTTCAGCTGTAATTCACAGCTCCCCAGCAGGGCTTCCAGTGAAGATAACTAGCTGGAAGGTCATTAGATGTGAAGCTGAAAAAGCACATGGGGGAGGTTTCTTCTTAGGTTTTCAATGTAAACGGTGAAGTAATTACATTTACATTACTGTAACACTAAAGATTATGAAAAGGCTAAAGTCTTGAAATAGGATGGAAGAAATAATTGCTAATCACACCACCTGCTGAGGGTTCTATCTCAGCGTGATATCAAACTCTTTATCCTCGGTCTTAGCCCCTCTGCTCACCCGAGCAGTGTATAGGAGCATGACGTAGACAGAAATATTTAAATTTGGAGCAGGTTGCACAGACAAGTCACGGTTTTTTAATGTGATGATTATGATTAAATAATCTGATTATACTGCATTACCTCTGGCATCATTTCTTCATCTAATAAAAAAGCTCCAAAACAAGATTTTAAATGTTTGTGGCCCTTTTTAAAAATATCAATACAATAAAACGTTAGGCCCCACCTACTCCAGATATTTTCTGCTGTGTTGTCACCTTTCATCAACACACTAACCATGTTTTTGTTGTTTGTCTTGCTTTATTCTGATCTCATTCCCTGTAAAATTGTATAGTGGAAAACATTCATAACCGAGGAGAAATTGTAAATGAAAATACAAGCTTAAAAAAACAAATTAAATAAATTCTTTAGTCAAGCTACAAATATTGGTTCTCTGTATTTTGATATGTCACTAATGAAATGGAACGCTCTGTGCAGGCAGTTTAGACCACAGTACAAGGACATGGTGTTCATGAAGCATAAATTGAGAGGAAATGACAGGCAGGAGTACTCACAGGGTAAGTGTTGTATTTACTTATTTAGCTTAAATGGGTTATTTTTCTTTTCCTGTGGTAAAAAAACAAACATATTTTTTCAATGATTGTATTATGTTATTTGGTAGGGTTTTATGTTATGTTATGCTATGCTATGCTATGTTAAAGCTGCATAGTAGTGCAGTTAGCACTGTTTCCTTGCAGCAAGAAGGTTGCAGGTTTGCTTCTTAGTTACAGCCTCTCGGTGTGGAGCTTGAATGTTCTCCCATCTTCTCTTCTATGTGGCCCTGTGATGGACTGGGGACTTGTCCAGGGTGTCCCCCACTTCTCACTTTATGACTGATGGAGATTAACACCAATTTCCCTGCAACCCTTACTGGACAAAATGTTTCAGAAAATAGATGGATGGAAATATTTAAATATTTTATTATACAGATAAGTTTAAGTTGGGGGGGGGTGCTATTTAATAAGTTGATACTTGATTTCCACCAATTTTTATTGGTGTGATTATGTTTTGGAGCCTGTTGTAGAACTGTTTATGCTGCTATTGTCAATATTGAACAATATTCAATGTATTGAAAGATTTTTCTGCAGATGCTAAATTGCAGATTAATACCACTGTCATATGATGAAATATTGGCTATGGTTATATCCAAAATATATTTTGAAAAATAAAAAGTAAGATTTGTGTATGCCAGTGGCTGATATATGGTAAGTATTAAGTTAAGAGATAATAGAGGGCAAGGGGGGAGTATGAGGTGGTGAAGTAGAATATGACCAGCACCTGCTTGACAGAATCTAAATCTTAGAGGGATTGGTTAATAGATCTTAAGACGTAAAACATGACAGGGGTTTTTATCCTTGACCTATTGGCCTTAGCATGTGTTACAGCTGAGGGAGATCTCACCTGATACACTCACCAGATATTTTCTGAGTAAATGTAAATTTAAGCAACAAAGTACAGTGCAGCAGAAAGAAGCGAGCATCAGCAGTTTTGAGAGTAGGTTAGTGTCTCTCTGACCCTCATTCTTTCTAGACTCTCAGTCTCTCCATCTCTGTCCCACACTCCCTCCCCCCTCCTTCTCGGGCCAGCCAGAACTTCTCTGTCCTTCATCCTCATTCTATTTCATGCCTCGTCCTTCTCTTGCTCGGTCCTCATCCATCACCACCCTGCACATCCCACAGCCTCTCCGCCGCCCCCAACACCATTCCTCTTGGATTTTACATTACAGCCTGGCCCGAAACAGATAGAGGGCCTCAGTGCTGACACACTCCTCTGTGACTCAACAGTTCCTCAGACTTGATTTAGCATTCATCACATCGCAACATCTCTATCACCATCTGACTGAAACACAAGATAAAATGGGAGGGAAATGTTTTTGTCACATTGCTTCATAAAAATTTGCCGCAACTTATAACTCAAAGACACACAGTATTGAGATGCATACTTTATGTGACAATTGCTTGTTTGCTGAATTTATTATCAGCTGAATAAGGCGACACAACGGGGTGAGAACTTGAGTTATGATCGCTCAGAGTGACAGAACATTAAAACAGCTTAGCAAATAACAACCCTGCTGCTTAAAAACAAAACCAAAGAGGCCACTCTAAGTGTTTACTGCTTGAAACAAGCTGGACTGTAGGATGTGTCATCATGTCACATCTAAAAACAAAAGCGCTTGGCTTTAATGGTCACACTCATTACTCTGCCACCCTGATCTCCTCTGCTGAAGTCTGTGACATTTACATTTCTGTTTTTTTTTTTCCCTCTGTTGTGCAGAAACAATGACAGAGCCAAAGAGCCACAACAAAAAATAATTAGGGCAATCACTGCCAGTCTTATTTTAACAGTGAGACAGGAAAGCTGTTCCTGATGTCAGGGAATAATTTTAGCCCCTGGCTGATGATACAGTTTGTCTAAAACAGAAGCTCTCACTGTGAATCTGTTGCAGCCACTGACTGAAAAAAACGGATCCTCATATGTTACCAGCTGTAACTGTGATTCAGCCATACATTTTTATTAACCAAGATCTTTGTTTTTGATGTAAAAAACCATCTCGATGCACTTTTACATTAGATATCATTACATGGAGTGTGTTTATGAATTGACTCACCTTTAGGGCCAGCCTCAAGTGGTCATTTTAGGAAGTGCAGTATTTGACACTGCTTACATGTTACAGATCAGTAAACAAATTTCTATTTCAGACTAAGATTATCTGAGTAAAATTAAAATGCATATTTTATTTGTTTGGATAGAAAATCTGTCCAAACCAACCTGACTCTGTGTGATAAAGTAACTAACCCCTGAACCTAATAATTTGTTAGTGGCAAAAACTGCCATCAAGCATCTGTGATACTTAGTGAGTCTCTCACATCACCGTGGAGAAATGTTGTCCTACTCTCTTTTGTGGAAGTGTTTGAATTCAGTCACAATCAAAAGCTTTCCAGCATGAACAGCCTTTTTAAGGTCAAAGGTCAGACGTCACGGTTCCTCCCATTCCTGTTCTGACAGCCAACTGCACAACAAGACATTTCTGCTTTGCTTTAGGTACTGTTTGGGTTATACTTCACTTATTCCCTGTGTTTTTCTGCCAGCAGCATACAAACTAACGTCTCTGTGACATCCCACCAAGAAGGTCTAGTTAAATGATTTTTTAAATTCTGCAGGTCTAGCAGTAGTCTGATCTGGATGAGGCTAGTGGAACTGAACTCAGCTTTTCAAATATAATGCTTTATCGCCATTAATTCATGAATTAACAACATGTGAAAAAGTAAGGGGGGATAATTACTTTTTGCATAGAACCTGATTGGTTTGGACAGCATAAGTTCTCTTATTAAATTAAGTTGTCATTTTAAAACTGAATTTTGTATTTACTCAAATTAACTTCATCTGAAACTTTTTTTTTTTTTTTGCTGATCTGAAACATTTAAGTCTGACTAAAAAGTAAAAGCAGAAGACATCTGTAGGGGGGGGGGAATACTTTTTCACAGCACTGTATCTGTTGGCATTATTTTTCAGTATGATTGTGATGCTGCTTTACTGAAGCTCTTAGTATTTAGTCATTCTAAGGCAGGTTGAGCTATAAATACAACAAGATGCTTATTTTACAATGAGAATGTACTATATGTCCTCAAAAGCAACACAGCAGCCTGGAGTCGTTTTAAAGACTTTTAAATACAATAGAACATTTTATATACTGCAAAGGAATACAGGCATGCATTTAATAGGACACCTGCCTATAGTTCATAGGATGAAGCAACACTAAACTGTGCCAAAAGCTGAATAAATTCTGTAGTTTGTTTTGTTTGTTGGCTCTGAGCCCCCCATGTGGGAACTTCTGCTGTGCCAGTGCTTCTGTTAGTCTGTTGCTATCCACCAAGCCAGCTGCTGACTTTAAATACCTGCGTTAAAGCTTAATCACTAAAAAACTTCAATCAACACATCCATTTTGGGCCACATTTACAGTTCACAGGTGCCAGAACACATGAATGCTGGGATGATTCAGGGCAATCGGAGGCCTAGTGGGCGACTTCCTGTAAGCAGAACTCTCCTCAGATCTGTTTGATGTGGTTTGAGAAAAAACCTAGATATGATGCAATGCTAGAGAAAGCTGTGTTTGAGAGTTGCATTTTCCACTCTGCTTTGCAACTGCAGCTTCCCACACCCCAGTAATGCTTACAAAAGGACTGGGCATCCCTCAAAACCCCTCCTAAGGAGCACAGCAGATGTGAAAATGCTCTGTTTGCATCAATCATCCATTGTCTTCATCACACAGTGTGTGGTCTGTGTGGAGATACGCAAAATGACATAATGAGGAAGAGCAGGCTCATATTTTGTAAATTAAATGAAAGCTTCGTATTACAAGAATATGGTAAAAAAAAAAAGACCTTTAAAAGACCGAGAAGACTCTCAATCACCCGAAATGTTGAAATGTGAGTTTTTCAAATCCTCAAATAGATAAACACAAATTATACAGAAGAGCTCTAAGATCAGGAAATGTACTCCCCTCTATATCACAGACCTGATGACATGTAAGAAACTTCAGTTTATTAGCAAGATGTCAGAATCCTGCATCAGTTTACTGCTAAAATAAATCTGTCATCGGTAAATCACTGTCTGGGCTTCATAATCCACTAATACAGCACCCATAAGCATTCTGCATTGAGAATGGATTATGTGCTCATTATCACTGGCACAAAAGTTATTAACACTCTGTGATAAAAATCAAACCTACCAACTGGTACCGCGGCTTTAATTGAGAGGTGGCAGCGTTCATTTTCACCTTCCACTTAGGAAGAGAGCTCTATGACTGGATGAAAGGAAGTGGTGCTTGAGGCATGATTACCACCATAAAACGACATCTCTACCAAAAGAGGGTCCAAGAATTTTAAAAAATGTTGTTTTATGATTCATGCATTTTTGTTAAGTTAGCTACATCGGAAACCATCTGGAGACATATTTGAAAAGCAGAAAGGTGTGGAAGCTGCAGCTTTTACAGCAACTGAGAGTCACACACAGATATCTGAGAGTGAGAATGCACTACACTTCTCAAATCTGACAAGTGAGCTCCAGCTGCAAAAGCTGCCAGTGTTCGGTGTTCTGACTTCATCTGTCTGCACCGATTATCTGTTACTAAAGCATAATGAGCAGCTTCTGAGCATGAAACTCGAATGGCTTGGGGGAAACCTGGACATGGACATGCTGGGCATGACTGCACTGACATGCAGGGCTGAGGGCAAAGACACTGTTTGCAGCTCTCTAAAGAACAAAAATAAAAACCTGAAGCTCAGATTTCCAAAATCGTGACACTGTTGGACTTTTGTTTCTTTTCTAGTGTGATGTTTTTCTTGACGAAAGGTGATTATACAGTATTCACAACCATGGGAGCAAAGCAGTAATGAAATCACCTAGGTTTGATTTGAAAGCACCAGAGGTGGAGGTACATTGAGGGCTTCTTGCTATGCAGATCCACTCAGAACTCTAAAGAGGATAACTGGCTTTGTGGCGCTATCAGCCCATCCAGCTGGTGTACAGGGCAGCTTTAACGGTCCAGAGCAAGCTCTCCAGTTTCTCTGCCATCCCAAATCTGCCTGACCTAAATCTGCTTCTCCCAAGCAGAGTGGAGAGCTCAAGATTGGAGAGAGACCCTCACATTTCTCAGTTTACACGGCTCAATTAATTTTTGCTCTGACCAAACCAGCCAGCATGAAAATACACAGAGATTATCTTGATGTTGCAAATGTGCTGCTTTGTGACCAAGCAGAAACCTCCATCAGTGATATGTGAAGTGAAGTGTAGCTCCTCAGATGACCATAAGAACCTGGCTTCAAAATGTGATCAATAAAAGCTCCGTTAAAAGAACCTAACAGCTGAGATATTACAGAGTAAACCTGGTGTATATACTTTAATTTATCCACAAAACTGAGAAAAAACGTAGCTTTCACTGCAGTTGGACTAAAAAGCTGCACCATTAATGACGAGTCCACTTTTATGATGAATTTTATTATTTGTCACAACTACTGTATAGCATCTTCACACTATGGAACTGGGGTGTCCCAATTCTTTTTGTGATAAAGGAGGGTAAAGTGGCCGTTCAGAGGATCATCAGAGGCACATTTTAAAAATGTTATAAGAAGCACATTCAAATCTAAAGTACTTTACCTGTTAAAAACTTATTGTCACAGCAAGTATTGCCATCAAGTCCTCCAGAGTACATTAGGGATCATTGTTGATCTTTCTTAACAAGCATTTTTAAAAAATCATATACCAACGCTTGGAAGAGCTCAGAGTAAAACAGCTTCTCCTCGTCATCAAAAGGAGCCATGCTGAGATGACTTGGACACAGGGGCGGTTCTGGGGGGGGCCAGGGGGGGCCCGGGCCCCCCTGACAACAAGCTTGGCCCCCCTGTGGCCCCTGCTAAGTGCTGAGTTTTTTAGATTGTGCCCCTCTAAAAAAGCAGCTGGACCCATGCCTTAATCTAGAACCGCCACTGCTTGGACACCTACCTGGGATGCTCTCTCTACACCTTCCATAGAAGGTGTTTCAGACGTATCTGTTGCACATTGGGGCAGACCCAGGACCCGCTGGAGAGATCTGATCTTACATCTGGCCTGGAGTTTATCTGAATGAGCTGAAGGAAGGACCTGGGGATGTCTGCTTATGCTGTTGCCCCCGGTGACCTGGTTCCTAAGTAAGTGGCAGAAGATAGATGGATTTCTCTGACTTTTCTAAGCTATAACTAGGTACATGACATATTGGAATTCTAACAACATAAATGTTGATATGTTTACATAAAATAAAAATGTCAACAGTTAATGGTTTATTGGTTCCTTGAAGAAGTGTCTCATTCTTTGTGGAATATTTTAACCACTACTTCTCATGACTTTACATAATAAGATAAAGGAAGCTGTCTTTGGTTCAGGAGTGGCTTGACATGAGGAGATGCTGATTTTATTGTCCAGCAGGGCTTTGCACCTGCCCACACTGCTAAAGGTACAAAAAGCTGCTTCAATGGCCATGATGTTACTGAGCTCTGATTGGCCAGCAAACTGGCCTGACCTGAACCCCATAGAGAACCTATTGGGGATCAAGAGGAGGATGAGACACCAGACCCAACAATGCAGGTGACCTGAACACTGCTATCAAAGCAACCTGGGCTTCCATTACACCCCAGCAGAGTCACAGGCTTATCTCCTCCATGCCACTCCACACTGGTTTCAGTGTGCATGCATCAACTGGCATGCAGACTGTTTCAGTTGCTCCTCCGGATCTTCCTTTACCAAAAGTTCCTCCAGGATCTATAACGTATTTCTGATTCTGATTTCGATTGATGCAGGAATTCATGCAAAAGGAGGCTCAACCAAGTACTGAGTGCATAAAAATGAACATAACATTCAGAAGCCTGACATTTCTGTTAAAAAATGTGATGTTATGTAATAGTCTAACTTTCTGAGACACGGAATATTAGGTTTTCCTTATCTGTAAGCCATAATCATCAAAATTACAGGAAATAAAAACTTGAAGTGTTTCACTTTAGATGTAATGAATGTATATGAGTTTCACTTTCTGAAAAAAATATTAAACTTTTTCCTGATATTCACAATTTTTAAGATGTGTACAATAATTTAAACCTTCATATTGAACATATTTCAAGACACCAGGTCAAGTTTATTGCTTATTTGTAGTTTGTTAGTTTTGACACCAAATCAAAGCAGCAAATGGTAAATTGTCTAAATGCAGCCTTTGACAGCTCTAAAAGTATCTTTGGATCAGAATGGTAGAAATTTGAAAAATGTGTTTAAAAACAAAAGTTAAAACAAAACTTTTTCCATTGTGTTTGGTTATGATTTATTTAACCAAAAGTAATGTCTTTAGTCTTACTGAATTATAAAGTCAAATAGCAATAAATTCAATAATCAATAAACAATTTTTTCTTCTAAAAGATAAATATTCCCAAAGCATCTATCAGAAATAAACACATTAACTAAATTGATGTGACTCGGGTTTGTTATGAGCAAACCTGGTTCATTGTGTAAGAAGACAACATTTGCACTCAGATTGCAGCATGCTATCTTGAGTCACAATAAATGTAGATCCAAATTATAACATGGCGACATCGCACAATTCTCCAAATAATCCAGTCAGGGGGAGTGAGGAGCGAACGTGTCAGGATATATTAGAAACCTCCATCTTAGCAGCACTGCCATCTGACAAACATGTGCCTTGCGTGGAGCCCAGAGGAGAAGGAGACGCAGCAGATGCCATCTTCCCTCCTCAATGAGCCTGTTGAGGATACATCAAAAAAGAGCTCCTCAAAGAAGAAATTCAAACTTTCACCTTGTTCACGAAGCTCAATCTACACAAATGTTTACGGTACACAAACTGTTTTGGGTTTAAACACGTGTGGTTTAATATTTCTGTCACCTGCTCAGAGACATGCCAAAAAGGTTTCTAAGAGCATTATTAGGAGATCCCACTGGGTAACTTCAAAGAGGCATTTCAGGCAAAGTTTGGTGGGTTGTGGCTGTTGTGCAGATGTACAAAGTTAAAAAACTTTTTTAAATAAATCAAATTTTAAAACACTTACTGAGCTGAGCTCTTCATCATCATTCACAATTTTAGTAATTAGTAAATTAAGAGATAAGAATACAATCAAAGGTCCTTGAGAAAAGAAAAAATAGTGAGAAGAATATTTACCTCCCTGATTTTATTATTTTATGTGTCTATGAATAAATGTGTGTGTGTGTGTGTGTGTGTGTGTGTGTGTGCGTGCGTGCGTGCGTGCGTGCGTGCGTGCGTGCGTGCGTGCGTGCGTGCGTGCGTGCACTCACTTGATCAAATAGCGTTTTATACAAGGTCTAATTTTTTTTTCTTTTAAAGTATTTAAAACTATATTGAAAAAAAAAAACACACAATTGGAAGTCAGATTCAGAACCTCCAAAAGAAAACATGCAGTGTTCACATATGACACAGACTTGACTGCTGAATATTTTTACAGTGAACACAAAACCAAAGCAACTGAGTACTTAAAAATGATAACCAGTGAAGAGCAGAATATCTTTAAAATGCAGCATTTCTGTCCAAATTAAGACAGCTGCCAATATGCAAGTCCCATCCCAGTAGCCAGTCTTACAGACCATAGCTTCTCTAAGGAAACCTGCTCACAGAGGGCTACATCTGCAGAGATGAACAGATGAAGACAAGAGGGTCATTTTTTAAAGCCCCATGGGGCGACATAAGGTGGTTAATACACACTGAGGGACAAAAACCACCGTTGGAGAAACCATTGATGTGTTTGATTGTAGCATCTGGGCTAATATTGATCAATTATTGATTGCAGCCCTCCTCCCACAGCTTTTTCCCCTCCTTTTTCCCCCCACAGGCATTCAAAGCATTGTTTATACACACACAGAAAGAGAGAGAGAAAGTAAATACACAACACAATGGCAGCTCTTAAGGACACGTTCTGAACAAACGCACAGTCCTCCAAGGCAAACGCTGTTGATTATCAAGCTACAGCAGTTGTTCTGTGCAAATCTACAAAAGCTCATAAAGAAGGAGTGAGAATCAGATCCACAGCAGCGGCATCAGCTGCTGGAGTCTAATTCACCATGATCTGCATTCTATATCGACCAATCCGTGGACAAAAACAAAAGAAAAGTGCTTTCAAGATACAAGGAGATGGAGTAAGCACTGCATTAAAACTACAGTCATCTCTCAGCGGTTGGATGAAAGCACACACAGTGCCTCCTGCTGGGTAACAGCTGAAACCCCTCCCTGATGAGCCAGCTTCAGAGAGAGGACATCCCCCGGGACAATAAAGCCTTTCACATTCCCATTCATATTAAAACTCATCTCTTCTGTGCTCGGAACCAGAATGTAATGTAGCTAAAACAATCGGCATTGCGCCTCCTCTTTCTGACTCTGCCTCACTCAGCTCCATCCTCCTCCTCCTCCTCCTCTCCTTCAGGACTCTGTACGCTGATGTTCTTTATGCTGTGCTGTCAGAGAACTCACTGCTCACTTCTGAAACACAAGGTTGTTGGGGTTTTTTCAACAAAAAGAACTGAGCTCACCAAATGACGCGTGAAATAAAATAGTGACACACGTCCCAATGAAAGCTAATAAGACATCACATTACAGAGATGAGAAACTATATCATTACCATGGCAACTGTGAGGCACACAGCCAGAGGGCTGGCTGGGCGACAATAAAAGAAAGGGCGGAGGAGAAAAAAGGATGAAGACAGGCACACAGGAAGGAGGGAATTTGTAAAAGAAGCCAGAATGAATGAATGAATCAATGGATGGAATTGACTGAGATTATATTGACAGTGTGCTTCTGCTGCTGAGAAAGCAGCATTAGCAGCCTCCACTCTGTCAGCGCTGTCACATGATGACCCTCCACTTCACTATTTCTCCTCGGGACTGCTAATGCTAACATAAATTAGCTCAAATCCAGCTATAGCTCACAGCCATTCTCAGACAAGTTGCTAATGAGTTGCAGGATTAATTGAAGTCCTAAGCTCAGCTGACCCCCCCCCCCCCCCCCCCCCCCCCCCCCCCCC